>JAJPUD010000641.1:190828-210094 GCA_023553655.1 Myrmecobius fasciatus
TTTTCCTTGTTCCCATCCCAATCACTCCCCCCTTCCAAAAAAAAAAAGAGAGAGAAAAGTGTTGAATAACACAGTCTTGAGCAGCCCCAGAACGAATCTCAGTGGCGGAAAGCTGATTCAAAATTGATGGAGATAATTAACAGATTGGAGATCTGCAAGCAACAGGTAATTGGATTATCAGTGGATAATTTGTTTCCATGGACGTCTTTGCTATCCGCACATCTGCAATATTTCATTCTTGTCTTTTGTTCTCTGAAAGAATGTCCTGAAAACTCAGTTAATCCCTCGGCAGATCTCTGTTATTAAGTTATTTTGAAGAGCTGGCTACTGCATTTTGATCCTCAAACAACATCCTAGGCCCTCATTTTAATTACAAATGACACTTGATTTCCGCTGCTTTGTACTGACTCTTTGACTGGCTTGAGTCTTTTCATTCAGGAGGACACCAAAAGCATGTTTAGCCATTACGCTGCCTCCTAACAGTGACCACTCATCTATCTATCCTGGCTAGACCTATCACCCCAACTTTTGACATCTCCCAACTTAATTGATCTTTATAATAATTGTTAGTTGAGTTCAGAATTTCAGAGTGAGGAAAAAAGCAGTCTTTTCTCCTATCTTCTGAAACAGTTTGTAGAATCATTTCATTCCTGAAAGATGCATTTCTCATTTTCTTAAATTTTTCAACCACAAAACATTTGAAATTTGCAGTAATTCTTTCTGTGACTAACAGATAGGTAATTGTTTGTTTGTGTGTGTGTGTGTGTGTGTGTGTGTGTGTGTGTGTGTGTGAAAGAGAGAGAGAGACAGACAGAGAAACAGAAAAATAGAGAGAAAGAGGTTTAGGGATGGGAAATAGGTCCAAACCTCTGTAATTCAACATATCTTAATGGATTGAGATGTAGGTTTGGAGACAGGGAGATATCACTCCAAGTTCTTCCTTTAACAGAGAGAGACTGTGTGAACTTGGACAAGTTTCATTTTCTCAGTGATTTAGCCCAATGGTGTCAAACTCAAATAGAAATTGTGACCCTGAGGCCATACATAAGGATCTCTGTGGGATACATATTTACTTAGAAAATAACATATTGATAGTATCTTTATTTTATTTTGCTAAATATTTTCCAATACATTTTACATCTGGTTCAATAGTACTTATGGCCTGTTGGCCAAGTGTTTGACTGATATGTTCTAAGCAGCTCTTTTCAATTCCTGATCAACCCTAACCATAACATGGCTATTTGTTTATATCTTAGCTTTAAAAATAACCTCAGACACTGAGAGCTTAAATGCTGGTCAGAGGTAGGATTTGAATCCAAGTATTTCTGATTCAAAGACTGGCCCTCTGTGAGAAGTGGGCTTGACTCAGACCAGTAACTTGTAAGTTCAAGTTCAATGCTGGGGTGATATGAAGGACATGTAGGTCATTCAACAGGTAATAAATAGAGGATTAATCTTAATTAATCACAGCATAAAAAAACCCACTCAACCAAGGATAATCTAGTACTTATCTTTGGTAGATGACATCTCACTCCCCAATTCCCCATTTCTAGGTGGAAATACATCTGATTATCAGGGCAAAGTATATTGACTCACTTAGTCTTGGGACATTTCCCATGTCTGAAGGGCTATATTCCATGTGGGAAGTTCTTTTCATCCTGTAAGTGGCCAGGATTGGAAATCAATATGGCTAAAGCCCACCACAAAAATGCCAGAGAAGTGACTTCTGAGATAATGAAGATCTAGGATGATTTCAGGAGAGTGGGAGAGGGGGCCATTTCCTCTGTGTTGGTACCATACATTCATTCCTTCTATGTCCTATTTTAGGCTGCTTTCATTCTAAACACTTGAGAATTTTCCTAGATAACTATAGATTAAAAATTGTGAAATCTCAAAAGTCTAGGGTCAAAAGGACCTAAGAGGTCATCTAGTCCAACTGAACAAAAATTGCCCCTATAACATATAGAACAAATGATCATAATGGCCTTCCAAAGTCCACTTGAATAGAATCATTTGTTCTCTCATGAAGTAGCCTGTTTTACTTTTGGATCGTTTTTTATGTTTCTTTACATTGAGTAGAAATCTTTTTCGCCAACTCCCACACATTTACCCTTAGCAAAAACATCATCCCAGGATCTCAGAATGAAAAAGGAAGAACATCATAGGTAATAATTTTTGTTGTTCAGTTGTTTCAGTCCTGTCCAACTCTTCCTGACCCTTGGGGTTCTCTTGGCCAAGATACTGGAATAATCTGCCTTTTCCTTCTCCAGCTCATTTTACAAATGAGGAAACTGAGGCAAATAGACTTAAGTGACTTGCATAAGGTCACACAGTTAGTATGTATTTGAGGCTAGATTTGAACTCATGGAAGTATAGTCTTCCTCACTTCAGAATAAGCATCTTATTCATTGTATCATGTAGCTGCCCAATAGGGAATAATTCCAGCTAGTATTTACGCAATAGCTACTAAGTGCCAGGAGTGGTTCAAAGCGCATTACAGCAAACATCTCATTTACTCTTCACTACAACTCTGGGAAGCAGATGCTATTACTGTCTCCATTTTACAGTTGGGAAGCCTACGGATGTACCACTAGTAAATGTGTATGGCTAGATTTGAACTCAGATCTTTCTTCCTCTATGTCCAACATCCCTTCTACTCCAGTACCTCAACCTGCATCTGATCCAGGATTCTTTCTACTTCTTAGCCACAAAAAAATTTTCTAGCCTTTGCTTAAAAACCTTTTCTAAAAGAGAATTTATTCTTTTCTTATGGCAACCAGTTCTACTTTGGGATACTCTTGAGTATCATTAAGGGTTTCCTAGTATCCCCCGTGCTTGCCACATAGTAGGCACTTAATAAATGGCCGATAATTGGTCAAAAAGTATTTATTAAGGATTCCAAAGTCATGTTAAGATATATCCGTATCTGAAGTTCATTTGCATGGAATTTCCAAGTCTTTTATGGCTCTCTTTTTAGGTATCACTTTTTGTTTCATTCATCCATTCTCTCATTTATTTATTCATTACTCATTTATTAGTGTATTTATTGATGTATTGTTAATACACATTGGTTTATAAATCATGTTGGGATAGAAAAATCAGAATAAAAGGGAAAAACCAAGGGAGAGGAAAAAAAAGATAAAAGAAATGAACATGGCATGTGTTGATTTACATTTAATATCCATAGTTCTTTTTCTGGAAGCAGATGGTATTTTCTATCCAAAGTCTATTTCTATCTCTCTTTAGATCACTGAACTACTGAGAAGAATCAAGTCTTTCACATTTGATCATTACATATTCTTGCTGTTATTGTGTACAATGTATTCCTGGTTCTGCTTGTTTCTCTCAGCATCAGCTCATGTTAATCTTTCCAGGCTTCTCTAAACTCAGCTTCTTCATCATTTTTATAGAACAATAATATTCCTTGATCTTCATATACCACAACTTATTCAGCCATTTCCCAATTGATGGGCATCTACTCATTTCCTAATTCTTTGCTACCATAAAAAGAGCTGCTACAAACATTTTTGCACAAGTGGGTCCTTTTCCCTCCTTTCTGACTTTCTTGGAATACAGACCCAGCAATGGCACTACTGGGTAGGAATCACTTTTTGGATCTTCCTCAATGCTGCATGTGGAACAATAGCTGGGTGCCACAGTGCAGATTCAGGAAAAACTGAGTTCCAATCTGTCTTCAGATATTTACTAGCTGTGTGATCCTGGGCAAGTCACTTCACTCTGCCTCAGTTTCCTCATCTGTAAAATGAGCTAGAGAAGGAAATGGCAAACCTTTCCAGGATCTTTGCCAAAAAAAAAAAACCCAAATAGGGTCAGAAAGAGCTAGATGTGACTGAAAATGATAAAATAACTTGATTTCACAGTCTTTATTTAAAGTCAAGAAAGTATACCTATGTTTGCTTTGACTTCACAACAGAAATCTCATCTGCTCTGAGCATGTGCCCCAGTTTTGGTTGGATACTATCAGGTGGAGTTCCTCACTAAGAGATGCCCTTGTAACTTTTCATTCATTGCTGGCCTTTCCCTTTTTGTTTGCCATTTGGCATTAGCACCAGGGTAGTTCCCATTGATTTTCACAAATATATATAGTCAATGCCTAAGGCCAAATTAATCTGTTTCCCCCATACACACCCCAAGATTGATGTTAATGTCAAGTGTATTTTTTCCCCTCTAGGAAATGTTTTAATGACCCTGTCTGGTGGGTAATCCATTGCTTTTGAATTCAAGCTAAAGTACGTTTCTTTTCCTTATACTAACTTCAGCAATCCATTCAGCAGCTACTGGCCAAGAGAAACACCTAACTTAATAACATTTGCATTGATTGAATGTGGATCTAAGTTACTGCAATGTAAAATGTCCAGGATCAAGGGATAGAGACATTTCTTTCTTCTCCACTCCCATTTTCCAAGTAAGTTAGGTACCATTGCAACCTAATTTAGCTGGATGGACGCTATTTAACAATTACTAGTTAAATACTGCCTTGTACAAAAGGTGTATTTTCCCACTTAGTTTTATCATGAGATTATGGACTTCTTTGCTGAGACCAATAATACCAGATTTAGAACTGGAGGAATAGGGTTCAAATAGAAACTCTGCTTCTCACCACCTGTGTAACCTTGGACAAATTATTTAAATAAGGCAGCTAGGCAGTGGTCTTGGAGTCAGTAAAAGTGGATATTCAAATCCTACCTCAGATATTCTCCAGCTATATGGCATTGGATAAGAGGCTTAAGACTATTTTACGTTTGTTTTGCCAACTGCAAAATTGCAATAATAATAGCAATATCTACTAATAGCTATATCTACTTCCAGGCTTGTTTTGAAGATGAAAGGAGATAATATGTGCTAAGTATTTTGCAAATTTTTAAACACTTGTTAAATGCTAGCTCATAGCATTTACATGATGACATACATTAATATAACAAGTATATATAATATAAAATGTGTTATAATAGCATGTATAATATACAATATGTTAATATACAATAATATATAATATAAATATATTTATACATAACATAAAACATAAAATTATGTTAATATATAATATAAATAATATATATTATATAACAATGTCAAATATTATAATATATGCTAATAGTAAAGATGGTAATTTTTACAGACCTCATTTGCCTCACATATCAAAAATAAAGAGATTGATCTAAATAGTATCTAAAGTGCCTCCTAGTTCTAGATTTATGATACTATGAGCAAAATTTGCTCCATAAACAGATTCTAAGGAGTTTTAAATCTTTGAGGGCTCCTAAAGTGGTAGGAAGAGGACTGGATCAAAAGACCAAAGTATGAAAGATGCTTCAAACATCTTATTATTGTTCAGTTGTTTATTTTCTGAAAGGAACAATGACTTGATGTTGGTATAAAATAGTGAATGCTGGATGATAGTCTTAACTAGCATGTGAATTGGATGTAAATGATGCAGAGCTGCGGTCATCAGTATTTCCCTGTCTTCCAGAATCACTGAATACATGCAGAGTGTGACCTTGTTTTCTTAACGTCTGACCAATCTCTGATCACTCCACAGCTCTTGCTCCATCCAGGTTCATGATGGTTGGCAAAAATTGTTCTCATCCATACATTCTGCTTGGGAAATCTTCATATGTTTGGGGTAGACATCCCCCTAATTCTTTGGTGGGTTTGAGGATTTTGGGTCACCCTCAACCTGTTTAGACCATCTGCCAAGATGGTTTTACCTGGATTTGGTTGCTTCTTAGAACCACAAGTGAGAGTTCAGTGATAGATAGACACCCAAGGTAGGTAAGCAGCCCTGAAAAGGGGTCAGCAAGCCCTCCCACCAGAGATACTAGTCTCTTTGAGCATCCTGTGCATCCCAAAGCTCCAGACTACATTATCTATGGAATCATGTGTGAGTCACTCCGTTTTTCTGAATATCAATGTTAAAGGAAGGAAGGAAGGAAGGATGAAAGGAAGGAAAGAAGGAAGTCAAGAAGGAAAGAAAGAAGGAAGAAAAGAGGAAGAAAAAAGGAAGGAAGAAAAGAAGGAAGAAAAAAGGAAGGAAGGAAGAAAAAAGGAGGAAGGAAGAAAGAAGGAAGAAAAGAAGGAAGGAAGGAAGGAAGGAGGGAACAAAGGAAGAAAGGAAAGAAGGAAGGGAGGGAGGGAGGGAGGAAAAGGGAAGAAAGGAAAAAGCAAAGAAGGAAAAAAGAGAAAGAAAGAAAGAAAAATGAAGGAGGAAATTAAAAAATGAAAACAGAATATATTAAGAATTTTTTTTAATGTACCATGCAGCTCAGTAAATCCTAAGCATACAAATATAAGGGAAAAAAAAAAGAATTGCTTTCTGCTCTCAAGGAGTTCACACTCTAATTAGGGGAAAAAAGGTTCTGTTGCAAGAAGGTTAGCAAGGCCTAAGAATCCTTGGTATAAATTTTGATGTTTATCTTGCATTATGGGAAGCTTACTAGTTCACCTTGTATAAAATAGTAATAATAACATTTGTACTGACAAACTTATTGGGGGTAAAGTACTTTGTAAATCTGAAAGTACTAGGTAAATGTAAGTTATTGTTTGCTTTTTTTTTTTTTTTTTTTTAAAGTTCAAACACTTGCCTCCTAGGGCTTGTAGATAAATGAGCTTTCATCTTGAGGGGAACTGCAAGCTGAATCATTAGTATCAATATCTGCAGCTCCATAGACATGTTCCTCTGAGATTCAGGGTCCCTATTAATTCATGCCCCTTTTCCCTTTCCCTTCACCTTCCTCCCTTAGGTCATGTAATACACCATTAATTTAGTTTCCACATAAACTTTCCATATGAATGCTTTGACATCATATAAACAAAGGTTTTGTTTGAGATGAAATGGTCTCAAGAACCATATATATGTCTTTATGTCTGAGCCAATGTCACTTGCTGCATTTCTTTTTATAACTTTAATTTTTACCTAGAATTGATTATAGACAGCAAGTGTCTTATTGTTCCCACGAAACTGCAAATACCATGAAAATATGTTCTTATTCATTTTTGCTTCTGACATAAGCTCATCTAGGGTCATGGTAAATGTTCAATAAATATTTTGGAATGGAAATTCTATAACAATTGTTAAATATAAGTCTGTATAGAATATTTTTACATCTATGTGTGTATATACAAACATATTGATGTCTAATGGTAGCTGTCTCTAGAGTGAGGAGAGGGGAGGGAATAAAATATTACTTTAATAATTTTATTATATATTTCCAAGAAATAGTAAGTTGTATATGATAGATTTGTAGTTTCATGTGAAATCATCTTTCCCCTTCCCTTTCCCTTGTTTTATTTCTTAGGTTTAGAATAAAATAAATAACATTTAATAAACAAAAAAAGGAAAAAAAATAAAGTCTATAATGACAGTCACATATGTTCATATATATATACATATGTATATATATACATATATATGTGTATATATATATACATATATATATATATATATATATATATATATATATATATATATATATGAATGTGTATGTGTGTGTGTGTGTGTGTTTGGCCAAGCACTGCTTAGCACAGTGCTTTGTACATATCAATAAATACTTGTGAAATTAGATGAACAAGGTATTTTGTTTGAACTTTTTTTTGGGGGGGGGTGGAGGAGGAAATCTACAATTCTTTTTTTTTTAATTTTAAAAAGTGTTTTATTCATGTCATTTACTCTTTACACCAATCCTTTCCCAGTAACAATCTCCTTCTCATCATTAAGTCATCCATTATGACAAAGAAAAAGTTAAGTACAATTAACTAACAGAGGTACTGTCTAAGTGCATATGTGACATTATGCCTCTGTAATTCCTCACTTTCTGAGGGAAATGGGTTTTAGCTTCTGTTCTCTGTAAGACTTTTCCTTGTTTTTAATCTGAGTTCAGCCACTTTTTCCTGTTGTTTTAATTTACTTTAATGTGATTACATTGTTCTTTTTTGTCTTCTTCATTCTGCATTAGTTCTTTTAAGTATTCCTACTTTTCTTTGTTTTTAATTTTAAAATTTATATTATTTTTAGTTTATGGAATAAACCAAACACTTCTATAGCTTAGTAAAATAAAAAAATAAATGAATGTACCTGAAACCACAATTATATTATACATAACTTATTTTTCCTTTTAAATAAATACTAAATGTCATGTCAGTTTCCTTTTTTTCTCTTCTCTCCACCCTAGAGATGGCTGTCCTCTCCTCTCCTCTCCTCTCCTCTCCTCTCCTCTCCTCTCCTCTCCTCTTTCTTTTCCTCTCCTCTCGTCTCCCTCTCCTCTCCTCTCCTCTCCTCTCCTCTCCTCTCCTCTCTTCTCCTCTCTTCTCCTCTCCTCTCTTCTCTTTTCCTCTCTCTCCTCTCCTCTCCTCTCCTCTCCTCTCTTCTCCCCTCCCCTCCCCCTCTCTCTCTCTCTATCTCAGTTTCTGTCTCTCTCTCTCAGACAAACACACACACACACGTGTCAAGCTTCTTTGAATATTTGTACTGCTTTATAGAACATTTTATTCTTATACCACAATGTATTCAATCACTCCCTACTTCTTAAATACCTATTTTATTTGTCATTTCAGTAATAAAGCTGCTTTGATTTGGGATGATAAGATCATACATTTAGAGAAGGGACCTTAGAGATCATCAGATTCAAATGTTATATTTTACAGGTAAAGATCTTGAAGGTCAGACAAGTTAAATGATTTGCCCAGATCTGTATAGCTAATCAATGCCACAGTAGAATTTGAATCCAAGTTTTCCTGACTATAAGTCTAAGGTTCTATCCACTATACAATGCCATCTCTTAAGTATTTATCTTACAAGGGAGGATTCAACTAGAGAGTTTGTGATGATATACTCAGAAATGACTAGAATGTAAACATAGAAGGCATCAATGAATTTAATTAAGAAAACAAAATATCTTGTTCATATAGCTTCAAGATAAGTAACCTCTAAGGTTTTTTAAATGATAATAATAGATTTATATTTTTTAAAATACCTACAAAAATAATTTTTCAACATTCACCCCTACAAAACCTTGTGTTCCAATTTTTTCTCCCTCCACATTTCTCCCTTCCCCTAGAGAGCAATAATCCAGTTTAGCTACTAATAGTTATGTTTATACTTATGTCTGTTATAATCAGTGGAACCCATAATTTCTATTGGTAATACCTATGGAATCATTCCTGGACCCAACATTATTCCCTTCTTTTTTTCCTTCTTTAAAAAAAAAGTTTACATTTTTTCTCATACTCTGTTCCATTTTTATCCTCCCTTTCTTTCTTATTCTCTTTCCTCATTCTGTTAGATCTATACAATCGAGCATCCCAAGCATAGATGTAGACATATTCTTTGAGACCTAAAGCAGCCATAAACCAAAATGGAGTCATATACCAAATTTAGATGGGCATTCCAATAAAGGGAAGAATAAACTAATTTGATTCAATTTACTCTGCGAAAACAATACAAGCAACAAGAAAAGAATGGTGTTCACACAGTAGAAGAGAGGAAAAGCTGTTGGAATTCCAAGAAACTGTTACTAAATAAATTGGTACTAAAAAGATTTTTTCCTTTTGTCCAACAGTTTTTGTCAAGTCAATCTGTACCTTAATGTTAAAAAAAGATGGCAAGCAATCTTCAAGAAGAAGAGAATCAACTAGTATGGCTATAGAACAGAGTACAGAAATGAATAATGAAACCATATTTGTGCTATTCTTCAAATCAAAGGGAGAATTTGAATGTAATAGTAAAGAGGATCCATGAGACACAAAACCTTATTAATACTAATAAGATGACAGAATGAATTACTGCTCAGTTCACTTTCATTTGAATAGATGCAAAGAATAATAGCTTAATAGTAAAGGTGAACCAGAGGAAGTTTTCCTACTCCTTTTATGTTTTATTTTCATCTTGTCTTTAAATCAAACTCATGAAAGAGAGGTATACAAATTTATTTCTCTCTAAAATGCAGGTGCAGGGATCATTAGAATAGGCATATGCTAATTAACTTATTTAGGCAGATTGCTAACACATTTGTCTGTAAGACAGAATGGCTTTCATCTTTAACTGTGACTGTTTAGAGGTAAGGGAAATAGGATTGAAGCTTAACTGAGTTCCATTGACCTGAAAATAAGATTGTCAGTGAAATTTACAGGCTAAACACTACTGTGAACATTTCTTTAGAATTTCAGATGTGATTTGTCTTACCTTATTGTATGTTCACTTATTAATTGTTTAGTTTTCTACTTTCATGGAAATTAAAAATGATATAGCAATATGAAAGAGACTTATACTGACCAAAATTCAATACCAATTCAATCAGGATGTTCCTAATGAAAGATTAAAATTATAAAGATAATAATATTATTATTATTATTTCTATAATAATAGAGAAAATATAATAATAATAATAACTAGCTTTTATGTAAGGTTTATAAAGTACTTTATACATGCTGTCTCATTTGATATACCAACCCAGAGATAGGTGATATTATTATCCCCATTTTATAGATTAGGAAACTGAGGCAAAGAGTTTGTGAGCTTTTAGACAGGCTTTAAAATTAGGTCTTCCTGGCTGGTTGGTTGCTTGTGCAAAATTAGAGAAGCCACCCCAAATGTTCATAGGGACTATTTGTGTCCAACCTAGCAGAGTACTGCCAGCTCGTATTGATCTAATCAGCCACAATCAGACACACTGGCTGTACCCTAACATAGTAATGTCATTTTGGCCCTCTTTGAGAATGAAGGATAACAACCAATCAACCAATTGCCTTAAAATGGGAATGTGTATTATGGTCCAAGTACCTGAAAGATAATGATTTTGTTTCTTTCCTTACCTTTTCTTCTAGCTAAAATTTAATTAAATGACATTTTAGAGAGGATCCTATGAATTTTTAACCCTCAATCAGATAGTTTCCCAAGATAAAGTACTAAGGTACCATGCTATACCAAATGAAACCCTGGATTTGGAGTGAGGGGATTTTGGTATTAATCCTTCCTCAGATGTTTAATAAGTTCAAGAGAGATAGTTTCTGGGTAATTTAATAATGTTATTAAAAAGACTAATATGTTTATTAATAACAAGAGGTAAGGGGTCCTATAAATGCCAAAGACCCTTATTATGTTGGATTCACAGTTTATATATTCTCGGAAGAGTGGATGTTTCTGAAGATGGCATTCAACTCAGATTGGTGAACAATTAATGAAAGAATGAATGTTATAAAGGGAGATTGATTATGTTTAATGAGGATCTTGGGTTATATGTGACTTGGATCAACCAAGTCTCAAAGAGATTTATCAATTTCCATATCACCTGTCTGAGAAAAGAGAGGATCCGCATTTTCTATGACCTGAGTTAAATTAAAATTAATTTAATTAGCTTAAACTTAGTTAAAAAAACTATCTTTAATTAGTTCTCAGTCATCCTACAAGGCTAAGTATTTGAGAAATTTCCCACACTGGTTGAATTCTAGATGAGGAAGTAAAAAAAGGGAAAAACTCTTGACCCTAACTCAATGATGTTCTTAATATGAAAGAAATAATCATTTATCTCATAACACTAGAAGGAAGAACCAACTCCATCAATCATTTCTTCCAGGTACAGTTCAAATTCTAATCTTTCTTTAACAATTATTATCTCATTTAACATTCCCCCCTTCCCAAACAAAACAAAGAGGTAGGTAGCAAGGGCATCATTTTTGTTTGTTCTCACTTTTATCAATGAAGAAACAGAGACAAAGTAAAAAGTGACTGAACCAAGATCATATAGCTCTTTAGAGCCATATCAGGGATGAAAACCCAAATTCATTTGATGCAAAGTTCAGGGGTCTTTTCTTATTTTTCTATAGAATTTGTCTTTTTTAATAGTTTTGAGGCATCTAATTGGTTTCCTCTTGTCTTTCTATTCTGTTGCCTAGTCCCATGCTAGACCTCAAAAAACTACTTATTCAGGGATCATTTAAAGCATTTTTTCTAGACTGGGCATTATTTGGTTGCTGCATTAAAAAAAATTTTCATTTCTAAACTGATAATTCCTTCTACTAACCAAAAACCAAACCAAAACAAAAAAAAAATCTCATAATAAGCATGTGGACAGATAATGAATTTGCCTATGTTTCCATTATGGGTAAAGGATTTGTAGGGGAAAGAACAGAATGAAAAAGATTTTCATTCAAATTCATCTACAGACACTTATATAATCATGGGCAGTTCAAACTTAGCAAAACCACAATTTATTCATCTATAAAGTAGGAATAATAACAAATTCAGGTATCAAGCAAAATTATCTAAAGTGTTTTATATAATTTAAAACACTATAAAATGTGAATTATTGTTATTTATGTTACAGAATCTCAGAATTGAAAGACCATCTAATTCAGCATATAGGAAATAAGAAATCCTCCTTATAACATAGTTGATAAATGATATACAGAAGCCTTTGTTTAAAGCAGGGGAGATTTATTGCTTACTAAGGAATCTAATTCTACTTTGGAATAGCTCTGATTGATAATTTTATTCTTATATAATAAGAGACTTATCAGTAATGGGCCAATCTTGGGAACATTCGGGGTTTTGGTAAGTACCTAAGAGTAGGTAGTGAAATGGAATCGAGAAGCTAGGTGTTCCACACCAAAATGGATATTCTAGAGCCATTTCTTGTCTCCTCACTGTTTGGTGGGAAAAAAAGAAGCCTTTTCGATTGGTTGCTGAGCCAGAACTGAGTAAGCACTGAAAACATTCCAAGATGTGGGTGTATTTGGGGGGGGGAGCAATTCAATTTTGATCTTTCTGGGTAATGATTGAAGCAAGGACTACTGCCAGCTGCAATTTGCTTCAGGTGGCTGAAACATAGCTATGGGCACAGTGCCTGTTTCTTTGCTTCCTTTATCTGCCCTTAGGTAAAGGATTGTTGGAGATGGAATAGACCAGGATTGATTAATTTTTTTTTCCATTTGCTACCTCTTTTTGCCCAAGAAATTTTTACATGACTGCAGATAGATATAGGTATACAAATCCAACATGTGCTGATAATAAATCATAATTTCACAACCTCACATATAGTTACAAGAGCCCATATGGAGCCATAAACCATTGTTTAAGAAGCCGAGTAATGGACCAGACAGCATCCTTACATATTTCCAGAGTTTGGGAGGTACATCAAGGGATTACGAACAAAAATCCATGATAGAGTTTCCCAAAGAAGGCAAGACTGGTGAGATGCAAGAAACTTTTAGGAATGACCTGTTTGACCAAGAGGGAAAATGAATCTACCTGGAACTTCAGTTTTCTGCAATCAAAGGAGCAACTTCATTAATCAATTAGGCTATATTACAAATGAACTTGATAAGTGTTAATGCTGTATAGAAACTGCATTAAGTTTGAACTTGTTCTTCTCAGGGGCTGAGGTGATACAGGGGAAGTTCAACTTTGGCTCAGTGTGATATTTTGTTCTTCTATTTTTCCTCTTTCCTAACTAACTATCCCTTTGTAAACACTAATTGACATTAATTAGTTGTTACTGAGACTCTACTCACTGGGCCAATCAATGATTTAGGAGAGATTCTAACTATAAACAGCAGACATTATGAGGGATCACAATAATAATGGGTGCTGAAACTGGTAGTATTAGAAAAATACTCTCAGCCCCTCATGTGCATTCCTAGAATCCACAAAGTTGGGGATTGGAAAGGAGAAGAATTGGCTCTTCTTGATCTGTGGACCTTGATTCATCAATGTAAATGGGATTTGGGCTAAGGATCCCTGAAACTTTTATGAAGAATACATTTATATCCAACTTAAATCTGTCTCTTTGACTCTTACTACCAACTCTTCATTCTGAACTCTAGGGTCAACAGAATAAGATAAATCCTTCTTCATCGGATGATCCTTCAAGTACATGAAAATAATAATCATGTTAATCAATTGATCAAATGATCAATGAGCAATTATCAAGTGTTCACTGTATTTTGGGCACTGGGCTGGGTACAGGATATAAAAAGAAAAATTTGTAATTTTTTTCTGCTCTCTAGCTTACCCAAAGAAAATTATAATTTGGCAATGGGTATGTATGTTTAAAAATAAATCCAAAATAAATGCAAGGATTTTTTTTGGGAAAAGGCACTCACTGATCAGGAATTAGGAAAGGTTACAGGTAATATGTGGGTAAATAGGGAAAGTATATGCATATAGAATATTCACTTTACATGAATCTTGAAGTAAATTAAATATATTCAGAGATGAAGGTAAGAAAGGAATGCATTTCAGGCTTTGGAGCAACAAAGGTGGGAGATGGAGTGTCACAGAAAAATCAGTTTGGCTGCACTATAAATGTGCATGGAAGAGAATAATGTGTAATAAAACTCAAAAGCCAAGCTGTGATTTGGTAGTGGAGGACTTGTAAGTATCAAATGGCAGGGTGTCTAGTTGGTCCTAGGTTTTTATTCCTTTCTGGTTGTGTTTCCTTTTTCTTTTTCTTTCTTTTTTCTTTTCTTCCTTCCTTCCTTTCTTTTTTTTTTTGATGAGGCAATTGGGGTTAAGTGACTTAACCAGGGTCACCTGGTTGTGTTTCATTGAAGAGGAAAGAAAAACTTTAGTGGGAAGAGAGGCTTGTGAGAATATGGCCCTACTCTTGTTTCTGTTTTTTATTGTGTCTATTCTTTCCTGTTTTAGTGACAGAATATTGGAGACAAATACAAGCTTTTAGATTCCCAAACATTAGAATAGTAAGGCTCCAGAGATCAATCAGTCAATAAGCAGCGATTTTTATGTGCAGAGAACTATGCTAATAATTGGGGATACACAAACACACAAACAAAACCAAAAAAGCAAGTAAATAAATCAACAAGAACAAAAACAAAGCAACCTACTCTCTCACACACAAATAAAAAACCCAATCTCTGACCTCAAGGAGCTCACATCCTAATGTGAGCATTGGAATGCAACATGCCGAAAATTATGTACATATAAGATATAGACAGGGTAAATTGGAAGTAATCTCAGAGGGAAAAGGGTAGGAGGGTGGATGAAGGAAATGCTTTGGGAAAACTCAAACTTGTAAGAAGTCAGGAAAACCATTAGGGTGAGATAAGGAGGGAAGAATATTCTATGCATGGGGCACGGTTGGTTAAAAAGACATGGAAGAGAAATATCACGATAAGGAGTTTATTAAAAAAAGACAGAGTCTGGGGGAGGATTTGGGGGTCAGACAAGCTTGAGAAGTGACCTGCTAGGTTCAGGCCAGCAATAGATAAGCCTTATCCAGCAAAGAACTTCATGGAGCTAATGCTATGAAGAAAATTCACTTCGTCCCCTAGGACCAAAGGGATGTGGTAAATTTTCTACATGGGGAATGGGGAGAATGTCCTTAACTGCAGAGAGAAATGTTTGTATTTCCTCTGTTGTTGTATCTTTGAAATAAATATTCCTTTGTAAAAAAAATTGGCCTTGTTTGTTTTTTTGCTGAATTCAATTCAATTGAAATAAATAGAAAGGGATGCTGGGGGTATGGCCATAACAGGAGTACATCATCTTTTGAGAAGAAATTATAGTACTCAAGTAGCTAAAGGGGTCAATAGAGGCTTTCCCAAGGAGATGATGTATGAGCTGAGCCTTGAGGATTCTAAGAAGTGAAGGATGGGTGGGAAGTGGCTACTTGACATTGGGCACAACCTGTACAAAGACATGGAAGTGGGAGATAGAAGAAGTTTAGACAAAAATAAATAGGTCAATTTGACTGAAAAGTGGAGTGTGTAAAGTCGGGATTGGGGATGGATGGGAGAGGATGTGGGGAGTCATATAATTTTTCTGCAAAGCTAGTCTGGAGCCTGATTCTGAATTAGATGGCCCTAAAGATGATTGGAAACCCCTGTAGTTTTCTGAGTAGGAGGTTGGCTTGATCTGTGCTTCAGGAAATTACTTTGGCAGTAATATGGAAGATGGATTGGACTGGGGAAAGACTTGAGGCATACTTCCATTAGGGTTTTTCTTTCTAGGCTGTACACTCCCAGTTCCTTTGACTGATGCTAATAACTCATGTGTTGATGTTCAGACATTGGGATCAGGAATGTGTTCAGGTTAATTTCAGACCTTAAAAGCTGGATATCATTTACCAGAATATTTTTTTAAGACAGCATCTTTTAAAAATTATTATAACTCTGTTTTCTTCCACTCCTCCCAAATGCAGAATAAAATTAGCTTGTTAGAGTATTATCCTTGCTAAACCTCAAAAGATAGAAATGTCATACAGCATTTTAGGATTCAAATAACTAGATTCAGTTTTTATCTTCTTATTTTTTTTAAATAGGGATAATTTTATTCATTCAATCCAGAAAATTAATTAACCTTTATAGTTGCATTATCATGCTAAAAATAAGGAAATCCAGATAGAAAAAAATAATTTCTTTATTTTATTTTCATTTAAGCATTCAGGTATTCCTTTCATATCTGAAAATCCAAATCTCCCATCAGTTCACAGTAGGTCTAATTACATGCAGAATTGCAAAACATATACATATACACATACATACAGTTTGTCAACGAAGACTGAGCACATATTCTCTTTTATGTTATTTCTTTCTTGATTTGCAGTTTAAAATAGTCCCTTCAGCTCCCACAGCAGAAGACAGCATGAGAGCAATAGACTTTAATGCAATTTTAAACCATATTTATTCCTTCGGAAACACAGAGAAACAGAAACAAGCTTTGTCTCCTTTGTTTGCTGATGTTGTTATGACAGATGTGCCACTTTTTTCTTTCCTGATAAATATATTAATTATTTAATAAAATATATCTGTTGAGCAGTGAAGGTCTTTTGAGAAACAAACCTTAATGCAACATTTCTACCAATTCTTTGTTAAAATATTGTCTCTTTCCCCTAATTTACTCTTTGGGGATGCCTCCTGTTTGGATGCCCCTGGAAATTGCCCAGAGAGTCTAATGTTCACTGTGTAAATCCTCATCAGTGTATTTAGAAATTCTTGGCTTCTCAGAGATGTTAAGACTCTTACCAGGTTTCCTCACATTATTGCTTGATAGAGATATCTACCAGGCTTTTTAGGAACCCCCTTCCCCAAATCCCCTCCAGGAGTCAGTCACTCATGGTTAGGAGAGTATCTTCAAAACCTGTTACAGCCAACTCTAATCCAGTTGGGTTGAGAGCCCAGAATTCAGCAGGCTGCATCACAACTACTTCAGAATTTAAAAGCCTCCCTTGAAGATGCTCCAGGATATAATCCCATGGGGGAAATTGATGGCATCTATCCTGATTGGTAGTCAAAGTGGCTTATGGGCTAATCACATACAAATCACATCCCACTGCTTGCTTGTTAGTCAACATTAACATGATTATTGCATGTCAATCCTTCATTTTTACATTTCCCCTTTCCCAAGAGATTCAATTTCTTTTAAATCTTTGTTTTTTCATTACAGTGTAGCAAGCCATTTCAGAACATTTGTAGTCACGTTCTAACATTCCACTCCTTTGATTAAGAAATTTCTTTTAGCAATTATTGTCTTTAGGGCAAAATACAAACTTCTCAGCTTGTCACTAAGATCTTTCTGACTGGCCTTTGCAAGAAAATTATATGATGCTCAAAATGCCATCCCCCTCCCCTTTCGCATATTCTACTTTTCAGTGAAACTGGCCCATTTTCAATTTCCCAAACTTATTCCATTTATCACTTTTGTATGTTCATTTAGTTTGTCCCTAATTTCAAGAATCCACTACCACCTATCTTATATCTCTTATATTCCCTAACTTCCTTCAAGGTTTAACTCATGAGCCATTTCCTTTGGAAAACTTCTATCTTTTCAGGTGTTAGTTACATTATCCTTCTTTCTCAAAAGATGATATATTCATGTTGTAATGTTACCTGCCAAATTCTATTCTATTTATTCATTTTGATTTAATTCAATTTAACAAGCACTTTGACTCTGGCCAAGTCACTTAGCCCTATTTGCCTCAGTTTCCTTATCTGTAAAATGAGCTGGAGAAGGAAATGTCAAACCACTCCAGTGTCTTTGCCAAGAAAACCCCAAATGTTTTCAGTCAGGTATATTGAAAAATGACTAAACAATGTGAGAGACAGCATTAATCACTGAAGTTATAAAGACAAAAAATGAAATTGTCTCTCCCTCGAGACATGTTCTGAAGAAAACAAATAATATAGACCTCAATAAGTAAATAATAGCTAGCAATTTTTGAAGTAACTTAGGCATTCTAAAAGGCAAAAGATTCAGAAAATGGGCATTTAAGTCATGGAAGATAGTCAATATTGGAAATGGAATATAAACTCCTTGGAAGTAGGTACTATTTTGTTTTGTCTTTGCAATTCCCAGCATCAAGCATAGTGCCATAATGGAAGCTCAATCAGTGTGTGTTATATTGTGCTGTACTCTTCATTATGCTATATTATATTGCATTGTTTAGAAGAAAAGAACTTCAGTCAACTTTATAAAGTAACTCCTATGTTCCATGCAGTATTCTAAGCACTGAATATACAAAGAAAAATAAGACAGTTCTGTTTCTTCAGAGCTTACAATTTAATGGGGAAGACAGCAAGCAAACATCTATATGCAAATGAAATATGGACAGGATAAATTGGGGGCTAGTCTTAAAGGGAGAATCTTCAGATTAAGGAGCACAGAAAAAGGCTTCTTGTGAAAGGACTTTCACTAAGGAAGGCAGAGAATCTAGGAGGTGGGGATGAGGAACTTGCTAATGATTTCAACATATCTGTGATGGTAAAATTCACACAATGCAGAATAATTGGAAGTAAGGCCAGAAAGAAAGAGAACAAAATTTGAATGACTGAATTTTATTTATTTTTTTAAAAAAGCAAATATACTCTGACTACCTTAAAGAGCACACAATAACTGCTTAATAGAAGAAAAGGGCCAGCTTTCATGAGGAGATAAAAATGATGAGTAATCAGTGTATCCATTGTGTATCAAGAGCATGGAAGAAATCTTAATCCCAGAAATTGTCTAAACCTGTATTTCTCAAAGTCATGGAGAAAGTTTGCTTTACATGTATAAGCATTTATTTTTTTGTACTATTGCTAATTTCCTTCCTCCCTCCCTCATTTCCTTCCTTCCTCCCTCCCTCCTCCTTTCCTCCCTTCCTTTCTTCCTTCCTCCCTTCCTTTCTTCATTCCTCCCTCTCTTCTTTTTTTCTTTCTTTCTTTCTTTTCTTCTTTCTTTCCTTCCTTCCTTCCTTCCTTCCTTCCTTTCTCTTTCTTTCTTTCTTTCTTTCTTTCTTTCTTTCTTTCTTTCTTTCT
>JAJPUD010000641.1:239904-255549 GCA_023553655.1 Myrmecobius fasciatus
CTGCGTGACTACACAAATCATTCAACACTTTTTATTCAGCTTCCTCATCCATAAAATGAGATGAAGAAAGAAATCACAAATCAATCTAATATTTTCACCAAGAAAACCCCAAAAGGGGTCATGAAGAGCTGAATGCAACTGAAATGAATAAAAATTCTGTTTTTCTATCATCTATCTTCTTCATCATCATGAAATCATTATCATTTATTCAAGTTGCAGTGGATAAGCATTAATTCTTAAGTTAGAGACGAATTGTATTCCTGCCATAGACACTTACTAGCTGTGTGACCATAAACCAGCCACTTAGCCTCTGTTTTTATTTTAATCTCTAAATAGTAGCATCTACTTCCCATGATTGTTGTAAAGATCAAATGAAATATATGTAAAGTTCCTTGCCAACTTTAGAGCACTATATGAATATTATTCTTATTATTGATATATCTCATCTTACTTGAATGTATGTAAGTTCATTGGAAGCAATAAGTATTTCACATTTGTTTTTGTATCTTACATAACTAATATAATACTTGACACATAACAGACCCTTAATAAAAACTTCAATTATTCATTTATTTTGAAATAAATATTACTGGGGCAGCTAGGTGGCGCAGTGGATAAAGCACCAGTCCTGAAGTCAGGAAGACCTGAGTTCAAATTGCCTCATCAAAAAAGAAAAAAAAAAAAAAGAAAGAAAAATATTACTTAACACTTTTTGAAGAAGGAATTAGTAAATTCAATTATAGTAAATATTAGTGTTTAAATCTAAAGTATGTTAACAGTCAGCAAATCTAGATTTGAATCTTAATTCTTTAAAAATGGGAAATTGAGTAAGTCATTTAACTTCTCTCAGCCTCTAGGAGGCTATAGTGGGAGTTCTGGTCAGAGAAGGTAGGGAGAAGGGAGAGCTCTCAGAAAATGACCTTAGTAAATATGAAATGAGATCTTCAGAAGAAAGGATGAGATGAGGGAGGGGCGAGGGAGACTTTACAAAGATCTGTTACTATTGCTTGGATAGAAATAATACTTACAGGTTTCACTATTCATTATTTTCTGCACACAATTGGTTTAATGTTTGGGGCATACATATCTCCCATGGAATATTTTTTATCTTTTCTGCAAAGCTTGTCATTGGTCATATATTGCAGCTTACTAATCCCTATGAAAAGCTTCATGATCCCTCAACCTAAATTCTTCTGAGATTGTGGTATTCCAGGATTTCATGGAAGAATAATGATGCTAAAAAAAGTATCTTTTGTTTTATGAAATGGACTTTATGTAGTAATTATGTTGTATTGTAGGATGTGTTTTCATCTACTTTGAACAAGTGAGGGATTCTGAAATGAGCCCAGGACTTGATACACTAATCCAGATGTGGTATTACTAGAGCTAGAAACTCTTGTGTATTGGACTCTATGTTTATCTTTCAGTCTGCCCAAATGCCCACATCCTTTCACACAGACGATACCTGGATATGCTTTTTCAGCAATGACTATAGGCTGCTGACTTTGTTTTATACTGTGCATTCAATTTCAATGCCTATTTTAGCCACGAAGATTATATTATTCACTACACTAATATTCACTACACACACACACACACACACACACACACACACACACACATATATACATATTTCAATCCCTCCTGGATGTTTTTTCAAATCCTGACCCTGCCATTTGGCTAATGTCTTTGGACCTCAATTCCAGACCTGTAATATGAGAGGTTTATTCTACATGATCTATAATATCTCTGATAACCTATAAGCTTATATGAATTTATTGCATTCATTATTTCCTCTATCTACCATACATTCAAGGTAAAAACAACAAAGGCTTAAGGCTTGTGAGCAAATCATTATGTTTTTGTTTTTGTTATTGTTTTTTTTTTCCTTCTCTTTCCAAGGAATATTCCCCTACCCCCAAGGGAAAGAATTAAAATACACATTACAAAAAATTGAATTCACTTTTTCTGAAGTGATTTTGTTTAAAAAGTCACATTAATAGTTTCATTATTATGTCCATAATAACTCTGTGGGGTTAAGTTATGTGTCATATTTCTTATTTAGAGAAACTGAGGTTCAATTAAATGATCCATTTCATTCTGCCATTTATTTTGTAGAGTGAGGAACTTAAGGTATATAAGGTTAAGTGAATTGGTCACACAGGATCATACAGTTAGTAAGTATTTGAACTCAAGAAGTTTCCCTGATTCCAAGCCCAGTGCTCCATCCATTGCACTACCCAGCTGGAATGCGTGTCAAATGTTCACATGGATTATTTGTGCCTGACCTGTGGTCGAACATTCTGAGCTCCTATTGGTCTGATCAGCCACTGTTGGATACACTGTAACTCAACTCTGACAACGCAATGCCATTTTGGTCTTCTTTGAGAAGCAGGACAGCAATCAATCATCCCAAGGTCACTTACATATTCAACAAGACACTATAAAGTACACTTTTGTTTCTGATATTAAATTAAATGTTGCTAATGTTTCTCCCCTTACCCACAGCCTACTATAGAGTATCTCGAGTGTAAACATTCCTGCCTCCTTAATTAATTTGTTTTCAATATGTATTATCTTTCTTCACTTGTATACTTGCCAACACTATTCTACTGCAGGATATAAGCTCTTAAAAGGCAGGGACCATTTTATTCTTGTCTTCATATATCAAGAGCCTGGAATCAGGAGAGGCACAAAGAACATAAATGGAGAAAAATAAAAGGTGGTGAGCAAAGGCATTTATTGCCATTGCTTTTTCTGTTGAGTGAACACAAATGTATATTTGGGTTGCTTTTTTAAAGTACTTATACTGTCTCTGAAATACCATTGCTTCCTGTCCAAAAGTCATCTACAGCCTCCATCAAAGCTTTCCCAGATTTCCAGTTCGACAAAACGGCTCCATTTTCTATGAAAGAGGGAGAGCTCAGCCCACATTTAGCCCACATTTGGTACCCACTAACATTGTAATGTTCTCCTATCATGAAGTATTGCTCCTAATTGGCCCATGTGCTTTCCCTATTACTAGGGAATTGTTAGGTTAGCAAAATTTGAATCTAATCTGCTAGCTGTCCCTTCTATAAAAAGTTAAAAAAAATATAAAAACTCTTCAAATGTACACCATAGGGACATTTAGATCCCATACACTGTAATTGACACTGGGATTGAAACATGGCTGAAATATATTTCTGTGTTTAAGGGAAGGTGTGATTGGGTGGAAAATCACATATGTGACAGGCTTTATAATCAGGGACTGTCATTTGTTGTGACCAGATTCCCAAGATTTAATCTCAACAGCTTTGGACCTGGTGAAAAATTCTGTAAGAATGACCTTTTCAAGGTGATAGTGTGTTAATTGACACACTGGCAGTTTCTGAATCCTGGAGTTGCCATGTCAAGTTCTTAGTCCTGTTTCCAGCCAGTGATGCTGATAGCAATTTGTTCAAAAATGGAGCTGGAAAAGACCAGTGTGATATTACAGCCTTTTTCAATGAAACTCAAGCTAATAAGCATTTATTAAACACCTGTTCTTTGCAAGATTTTATAGAGTTTCTAGAGATACAAATATTAAAAAAAACTAAAAATAGTTTATTCATTTAACATTCTTAGATTCTAACAGACTTCCATTCTTTTCATCACTGATCTTTTCCCCATATATGAATGTATGTGTATATGTATTTATGTGAACACACATACTGTATATGAGTATGGGTGTATGGGGGGTAGGTGTGCTTGTGTGTATACATATGTGGGCAGCTAGTTGGCTCAGTGGATAGAGCACCAGGTTTGGTGTCAGGAAGATACATCTTTCTGAGTTTAAATTTGGCCTCAGATACTTACTAGATTTGTCATCCCGAGCATATCACTGTTTGTCTCAGTTTCCTTATCTGCAAAATTCACTACAAAAAGAAGAGCAAACCACTGCAGTATTTTTGCCAAAAAGATCCCAGATGGAGTCATGAAGACTTGAACATGACTGAAATAAAAGCAAAGAAATAAAAAAGATATATAGCCATATAAATACTACATATACTTGTTTTTGTATTTGTATACATATCCATCCATCCATATGTAAAGTATGCCTGAGTAGGTTATCCATGTCCACAAGGGCTTGACAATGTGACTCATGGGGAGTCTTGCATAGCTATATCTAGAATCTCAATTATGTGTTTTCAAGGGAAATTTTTATTCTTTCCTGGAGGGGAGAAGGAAATTGGGGTCACAATGCAAGTCTCCTTTGATCTCCTTAGAGAAGGAGTAGTAGACTAGAATTATGTCTATCTCTTCAACAGAACATTGCTAGTCTAGGGGAATTTATTTTTTTTTTTTTTGGTTACTATACTTTAACAGGGAAGAAATGATGAATGATCTATACAAAAACTTGACTCACTTCTTACCAAATGTAAGTTACAGAAATATTATTACCATAGTGAATAGCAAATAAACCCATTCAACCAACCTAATAGTAAACAAAAGAAATTCTATAGATTAGAATATAATGGTCAAAACAGAATGAATGAGACTTCTCATGAGGAACAAAATATCTTTGCTCAACTAAGAGCAGATGATCCCTGCTCTTTCCCCTTCTTATTAAAGGGGAAATTCTCTGAAATTTCTAGTGTGGCAGGCCAGAAATAGGAATATGCTTGGGGTGCCAGTCTTTTTATGTGTCACCTTCCCAGAATCTCTTTGTCTCTCTTTCTCTCTCTTCCCCTGTCTCTGCTTTCCCTCTCTGTTTTTCTCTTGTCTATGTTTCTCAGTCTGTCTTGGTCTCTCTGTTTCTGTTTCTGTCTTTGTTTTTCTCTCTCTTTCTGTTTCCCTCTCTGTGTGCTTCTCTCTCTCTCTCTTTCTCTCTTTTTCTGTCTATGTTTCTCTATCTCTCTGTCTCTCTCTTTGCCTCTTGTTCTCTGTTTCTCTCTTTGTCTCTCTTTCTCTGTTTCTGTTTCTTTCTCTCTCAGTTTCTGCTTTCTCTCTGTGTCTTTCTGTCTCTGTCTCTTTGTCTCTCTGTTTCTGACTCTCTTTGTCTCTCTTTTCTCTGTGTGTCTCTGTTTTTGTTTCTCTGTTTCTATCTCTCTATGTCTGTCTCTGCATTCTCTCTCTGTTTCTGTCTCTGCCTCTCCCTCTCCCTCTCCCTCCCTCATTCCCTCTTTCCCTTCTCCCATCCTCTTCACTTTTGCTCTCACTTTCACTCTTGCTCTTTGCAGGGACTTCACCCTGAAGAAATCTGAAATGGAGTATATATTCTGTCAAAGTCTCTTAGTGAAAGTGAACTTCAGAAGAGGAATTTCTTTTCTGGCTAGCTCTCAAATTCTACCCTTCATGGCAATACTGAACACTGAGTCATCATTCTCTTCACCAATGGGAGTGCATGTGCAGTTTTTTCAGTTATTTCCAACTCTTCATAACCCCATTTGAGATTGTACTGGAGTGGTTTGCCATTTCCTTCTCCAACACAAAAACAAGGTTAAGTGTCTTGCTCATGGTCACACAGCTAGTAAGTATTTGAAGCCAGATTTGAACTCAGGAAGATGAGTCTATGTACTCCACTGCTCATTGTTTAATGAGATAATTTTATACAAATGCTTGAGCTCCAGAACAAATCTACACATGCACACACACACATATATACATGTGTTTATGTATGTGTACATATGCATACATGAATTCTTTCTGGTTGTTTTTTTCTCTTATTTGATTGATAAGCCTGTAGTATTTTTTTGTGATTTTATAAATGCATTCTGATGGTTTCAGTGCAAATAAACCTTCTCATCAAATTCAATTAGTGGATATTTCTCAGTGTGTTGCTTATTTTCCAATATCCCATATGTTAGAAGATGTGTTTAACAAACAGAGCAAATGAGAAGCAATTTTCTTGATTTGAATGTTGCTTCTTTCACTGACAAGTTGTATAATATTGGTCAAGTCATATCACTTTGGGGTCTTTTTCTCTTATCTGTTGATTGAAAAGGTTGAAATTGATGATCTCTGAGAATCTCTGTCTACTCTAAATCTTATGACTTTTTAAGGGCATTGATGAACATAATTGACAATATGACTCTTGCCATCCAATGCATATCCTGGGCTAGTTCTGGAAGAGAATTGCAAGAGCAAAACTGTTGCCTCACTGTCTGCACTGAGCAAGTTTCCTCCCAAGCTGTGACCCTTTGGATATGTTGTATTAGACCATCACAATGCACAGGCTGCCTTTATGACATGATTATTTCTTACCTTCAGCTCTTAGAATCCTGAGCTTCCCAAAAAGTGGAGCTTGTGACCTACTTCCTGCTGATCTGTTCACTCCCTCTTGTAATTGTCCTACTTCTTATCAGATTGAGATTTGCTAATAAATAGAACTCTTTGCTGTAACATGTAAATTTCTTGAGGACTAGGATTGCTTCCTGTTTATCTCTGTACTCTCAGATGTTTAACACAGTGCTTGCATCAAGTGGGTAGGCACATATAACTGTGTTGCAATGACTTGAGGACATCAACCTTATGCCAGGGTGAAAAGAGCATTAGACTTAGAGTTCAAGGTTTTTCATTTGAATCTCGCCATTTCTATTTACCACTAATGTAATCTTGGATAAGTTATTATTTAACTTTTCTGAGCCTTTTTTTCCCCATTGATAAAATGAAGTAGATGAAGTTTCTTCAGTTTTATCCACTCACAACCCCTTTTTCTCATCAGAGAAATTTTTACCTGATTCCAGATATATAGGTATATAAAAGATTTATACACATCAAACACTGATTGATAACAAATTAATTTGCAATCACCGCATTCAGTTATGTGATTTCATATGAGGTTACAAGCAAAAAGAAGTAGCCTTAGGTCTTAAGGACCCTTGTGACTCTGAATCCAGAATGTTTAGCGGCATGTAATGCTTTAGGAAAGAAGTTTCTATTGTGTTTGCCATAAGATTATCTATTATACAGTGGGTATTATTATTTAAATTTAAAAATAATTAAAGACCAAAAAATTCCTAAGTTGTCAGCAATGCAGAGGTTTTTTTATGTAATAAAGAAAATTAAAAGGGAATTAGTTTAAAAGGGAAAAAAGTTTCTTTGTTTATTGTTTAAACTTATTTTCTAATAAGAGAGAACATTTACTGTAATTTTTTCATCCTTGGGAAATTTGTGTAAAAATATGTTTTAATGGGCTTCAGCAGAATGCCTCTTAGGGAAATGAGAAATTGCTTGGAATTAATTAACTCCGACCAGTTTATTAATGTTTATGATGTTTATGTGTCCAATCTGGCAAAACCTCCAAGAATGTCAATCTTCTTAAGGGCTTTTTTTTTGCCCCCTTAAAGAAGATTTAGATCTTTTCCAAATAGTTTTCCCATATTTTTGGCACCATGAAGCCTTTAATGTTTTTAAACCTGCATAGGGCAACTAAATTTTAAATTGATTTTTAATTTATAATAATAAACCCAAACTACTTTGTCTTTTCTAATTGTTTCTTCTCCTTTGTTCAGTGAAACTGTCAATCTGGACTTCAGAGGCTGTCTAGTCCAACGCCTTCATTGTACAGATGAGGACACTGAAACCCAAAGCACTCCTCTCAAAGTACATGTATAAAATCACCTTTAACATATTAAGATGATGACCCAACTCAGTGGCTGGACAGAGCCTGGGTTTGGGATCTGAGAACCTGGTTTCATTTCTCAGTTCCTTCTCTTTCTACCTTTGAGACTTGGAACAAGTTATTTAAACACTCTGGGTTTTAGAATCCTCCTTTTATGCAATGAGGAGTTTGGGTTCAGTGACTTTTAAAGTGTTTCCCAATCCCAAATGTATGATCCTATGAATTAAAACTTGGCTGTAATAAAAAGTTACTAAGTCGATTGCCAAGCTAGAAAATATGAATTTCCTTTTCCCTTAAAATAAAGTAAAATTAATGCAAAGTAATACACAGCTGGAAGGTATATTGTCAGTAGATACCTGGAAGCAACAAGGATTTGGCATTTAAAGCAAAGCAAAAAATTTATGTTTCTGGAAGAAATATAGTTCATTTTAAAAATTATCAACTCACCAACAAGTAACATCCTGCAGTTGCCATGATAATTGATATACAATTTCAACCTACAAGAGCAATAGGACAGAGAAAGGGAGAGAGTTTGGAATTCAGTTTTAAAAGCAAATGTTAAAAATTGTTTTTACATGTAACTGGGGAAAATAAAATACTAAAAAATATTTTGAGAGATTAAAAGATTGGAGGCTTGGAATAAGAGCTGACATTCAAAAATTCAATTTGGATGCTTATTGAAAAATTAATTTGATTAATTTGATTAATTTAATAATAAATTAATTTAATTGTATGTGCACAGGGGTTTGAATTCAAACTCTGCTCAACACTATGTCACTTTCAGAAAGTGACTACATCTTTCTCGGTCTCAGGTCCCTCATGGAAAATGAAAATGGAATAGTTGACTTTCAAGATTTTGTCTGCTCAAAAGATAACGATGAATGTTGGAGGGGATGTGGGAGGGCTGGGACACTAATACATTGTTGGTGGAACTGTGAACGGATCCAACCATTCTGGAGAGCAATTTGGAGCTATGCTCAAAAAGTTCTCAAACTGTGCATACCCTTTGACCCAGCAGTGTTTCTACTGGGCCTATATCCCAAAGAGATCTTAGAGGAGGGAAAGGGACCCACATGTGCAAGAATGTTTGTGGCAGCCCTTTTTGTAGTGGCTAGAAACTGGAAACTGAAGGGATGCCCATCAATTGGAGAGTGGCTGAATAAATTATGGTATATGAATGTTATGGAATATTATTGCTCTGTAAGAAACGACCAGCAGGATGATTTCAGAGAGGCCTGGAGAGAGTTGCATGAACTGATGCTGAGTGAAACGAGCAGAACCAGGAGATCATCATGCACAGCAACAACAGTATTACATGATGATCAATTCTGATGGACATGGCTCTCTGCAATAAAGAATTGTCTCAAACCAGTTCCAGTTGTTCACTGAAGAAAACCATATACACCCAGAAAGAGAGACATGAAATATGGACCACAACGTAACATTTTCATGATCTCTATTGACATTTGTTTGCATTGTGTTGCCTTTCTCTGATTCTTTTTTTTTCTTGTAGATAGGATTTTTCTTGCATAACTTCTCAAGCATTTCAACATTATTAACATGTAGTGGACTTCCTGCCATCTAGGGGAGGGGAGGGGACTGGGGGTAAAATTTGTATTGGAAAGCTTTGTAAAGATCAAGGTTGGGGAACTACCCATACATATGTTATACAAATAAAAAGCTTAAAAAAAAAAAAAAGATTTTGTCTGCTCACACAGTCTATGATGGCAGGACACTAGCCCTATGACTTTCTTTGGTCCCTGAGCTAGAGCTTCTATATATCTCCCAATCAACAGGGCAAACAATTACAATGTAGCTTTCCAAAGGGAAATGAGAGATTGTTTTTTCCAGCAAACCAAACAAAAAAGAAAAAGACCATTAACAAATCTACACATACTCCTTTAGATGAATCATAGATCTCATTTGATCTTTGGATATTAAACAGAAGCTGTCAGATTTCCATTTTGCTCTGTACTCTAATAAGGAAGTTATATTTACACAGAGAGTTAAGATGGAGTGAATGAAAGGGACAAGACTATAGTTGCATTGATCCATCAGGTTGAATGTAATTTTATTGAAGTCAGGGACTTTTTCTTGAATATAGAAGGTTTTGGATGATAATGACAATGAACAGAGCAGCTTTTGCCAAATTTAATTCTCTTTGTTTCTGACAGTTAACCTACCCTTTACTACCAAATCTCAAGGATTTGTTGAATTACCCCATTGATATTTTCAAGATGACTGATAATTAAGTACAGTAATGACCCGAGTAATAGAGAAGGTTGTAGTGGGGAGGTTCACCAACAAACATTTATTAAGCATTTACTATGGGCAAGATGCACCAATTTTGTTGGTGTTCTGCCATTTCAGACTCTTGTAGTTTCATTTGGAGTTTTCTTGGCAAAGATACTGGAGTGGTTTGCAATTTTCTTCTCCAGAAAATGATGGAAATTGAGTCAAAGGGTTAAATGATTTGCCCAAAGTCATACAGCTATTACATGTCTGAAGCTGGATTTCACTCCTATTTTCCTGCTTCCAGAAGTGGTGCTCTACCTACTATATCACCTAGCTGTCCTAGGTGCTATGAATATAGAGCCAAAGCTGAAATACTCCATTCCCTCATATTCCACTGCAATAATATATAATATAGTGATTTGTGCATAGTAAAGACTTAATGAATGCATTTTTTTCATTTCTACCATCCCTGTGATTTTTCTAGTCCAAACAATTGCCCATTTTCCTTTAAGGTGTTTTCTAACATTATATAATCCTGAGGCTCTTATCCAAAGAAGGTGTTCATTATTTTTTTCTTAATGAATGAAGGACTTTCGCTTTATTGCCAAAAGGTTAAACTTTAACTTTCCTTCCTCCACAATTTTGTAAAAATATTCTTATTCTCCATTTGTTATTATGTTATATTTCCATTTTCTTTGAAGTTCTGTTCAGACTCTTAGTTCCGTAGAGCTCTGCCTGGTCAATTCTCTGGCTGTCAGCACCTAGCAAAGAACACTGCATTAGGGATGTCAAGGACCTCCTTTGACCTTGATTATAAATTTCATAGTGTAAAGGAATAAATGACCTCAACTTCTCTGGTCTGAGTAGTCTGGATTCTTTCAGTAAATTATATGCTTAGGAACTGAATATATTGGAAGTTGCATTAGTCCTTCCATTCCACAGTTCCTGAGGGCATTTGGGGATGCTCTTATGCTGCCCTTTAGACTTCTAGGACATAAAGTGGTATAATTTCTTGCAGCCTTCCTAGAAGCTGGAAAGAGTTAATACAATTTCCCAAAAGCAAGACATTGAATCAGAAAGTAGCTAATATTCTTTATTGAAGCAGCTAAGTAATACCACAGATAGAGCCCTGGGCTTGGAGGCAGGAAGACATAGTTTTGAGTTCAAATCTGAACTCAGATACTTACTAACTTTATGATCTCAATCTTTTTTTTTTTTCCTCCTCAGTTCCCTTACCTGTAAAAAGAAGCTGAAGAAAGAAATGTCAAACCACTCCAGTATCTTTACCAGGAAAATTCCAAATGGGATCACAAAGCGTTGGGCACAATTAAAATAACTGAAGAAAAATTATATTTATTAAGCTTCCTAAATTGCAAAACTTCTTAGAGGGTGTTGGTTTAGAAGCCCCAGGTTTTGAAATTGTCTTACTGAGAAGTGGTTCTGTACCATAAAGAGGAGAGCACTGGATCTGGATGGAGATAACCAAGGTTTGAATTGTTGTCTTCACACATTCTTGTGTTTCTCACTATGAGATTATTTTTTTTGACTATGCATATGCATTATTACAAGGGTTTTGTTTTTCTTTTTCTTTTCCAAGGATGAATCCAAAGTAGTATGGAGTGGGAAAAAGTAAGTTAATTAAAAAATTAAAATTTAAATAAAAAAAGAATAGATCAGAGAGGGTAAAAAGTGGCTCAGGATTCCAAGTAGGAGTCTGTTGTAATGATCTAGATTCAGAAGAGTTTGATGTCTCCAAAGTTACACAGCAAAAAATTTGAACATGAATACTGATAGATTGACCCATTCATGATTTTTTTTATCATTTATCAATTGCATAATGGCTCTTATTTTTTATAAATTTGACTCATTTTCCACATATATGTATGTTTACACAAATGTGACAAATATGAACATATATGTATAGACATATATACTGAAAATGAGTCTCCAATAATTCCCTCACCCAACTGTCAAAATAATCTTCCTACAATCTAAGACTAATCATGTCACTCCAAGAACCCTTAGAGTTTATTGCCTTTAATTAACCTTATAGCTGAAGTTCTTTATAAAATGGCTGCAGCCTACATTTCCAGTTTTATGGCACATTATTCCCCTTTATAGATCTTACATTCCACCAAAACAATTCTACTTCCCATTGCCAGAATTCAGCTCTCCATTTCTCATCTCTGTGCCTTTACAGATGTTGCACTCATTCTTGGAATTAGAATGCTTTGTCTTATAGACTCTAGCTAGCTTATATGCTACCTTCTATGGAAAGATTGTCTTGATTTCTTCTAATTACTACTACTTCTACACTTTTTAATTATTACATTTATATATGTGTATCTTTGTATATACAAAATATACACATATGTACCTATATGTGCATAGTGAACTATACATAGATGTAAACACATATATATGTATGTGTATATACATATATATATGAATATGTGTATTTTCTGCTTATAGGACAATAGAGTACACTGTAGGTCTATACCTAATAAATACCTCTTGCATTAGGTTAGACTATTTTTTCTCCTAGTCCCCAATTCTATGATTGTATTTATGACCAAGGCTTAAGTTTTTATAGTTTTGTAATTATACAACTTAGGTTTTTTTTGTTTATTTGTATGTTTTGTTTTTGCTGAGGCAATTGGGGTTAAGTGACTTTCTCAGGGTCACACAGCTAGGAAATGTTAAGTGTCTGAGATCAGATTTGAACTCAGGTCCTCCTGACTTCAGGGCTAGTACTCTATCCACTGTGCCACCTAGCTGCCTCTACAAATTAGGTTTTTATGGAAAAGTTTTTCTTACACTTTTTTGTTTGTTGTTGATAAGTCATGTCTGATTCTCTGTGACCCCATTTGAGTTTTATTGACAAAGATGCTAGAGTGGTTTGCTATTTCCTTCTTCAGCTCATTTTATAGATAAGGAAACTGAGGCAAACAGGGTGAAGTGATGTTTTTGGGGTCACACAGCTACTAGCTGTGATAAAAGGATATAGGTAGATATTAAAAATGGATCTTCCTAATTGGAGGCAACCTCATTATTTACTATGACATACTTCTCACAGACATTTAAATATGAAATTTAATTTAACCAATATTTTCTTATTAAACTTTTTATTTGCAAAACATATGTATGGGTAATTCTTCAACACTGACCCTTACAAAGCTTTCTGTTACAAATTTTCCCCCCTACTCCCCACCCCTCCCCTAGATTGCAGAAAATCCACTACATGTTAATTATGTTAAAATACTTGACAAATCGAATATATGTATACATATTTCCACACTTATTGTTGTGCAAGAAAAATCGTATCTACAAGAAAGAAAAATCAGAGAAAGGAAGCACAATGCTAGCAAACATCAATAGAGAGCATGGAAATGTTATGTTGTGGTCCATATTTCACATCCCTCTCTCTGGGTGTATATGGCTTTATTCACTGAACAATTTGAACTGTTAACCAATATTTATTAAGTGCAAGGTATGATAGCAATTTTTTTCTTATTCCTTTGAAATAAATATGCATTAAAGAAAAAGAACAGCCTAGTGAAACTATTATTTTCAGCAACAAAGGACCACAGTTCTAGTCCTAACACTACCACCTAGTGACTGAAGGAGCTTGGCTCAGTTAGTCAGTTAACAGGTATTTTTAAAGCACCTACTATGTGGCAGAGACTAGACTAAACTGTAGGCATAAAAAAGGAGAAAAAGTCATTTCAGTTTACTAGTCAGTAAAGAAGAAGCTAGGCAGGCAGTTGGGTATAGTGGAAAGAGTCTTTGATGTTGAAGCAGATGATCTGTGTTCAAATTCTGGCTTTGCTTTTTATTACTCCTGTGACATTGGACATGCCATTTTGCTGTCTCTGTGATAGGGCAAGTCGGTCTCTCTGTGTTTTGGTTTCTCCTCATGTATAAGATGAAATAATCAGACTCGATTATTTCCAGTATCTATTTTGACTCTAAAAGTTATTGATCAAGTTGGTGAATGGATTCAGGTGGTGGATCATTTAAATGCATGGGGATGAATCAGTTGTAGCTGGAACTCCCTGAGGTGGGAGAGGTTGATTCTGAACTGAATTGCAGAAATAAGGATAGAAACCTTTTCCAAACACCTTCTCAAAGGAGCCATAGCTGCAAACTCTAAAGGAGGGAGCTGAAAATGGGGGGAAAACGTACTAGAAAGGTGAGTTTGGTTCGCTACTCCAAAGGGAAGCCAATAAAATTGAAATCTTGATCTTGACCTTGGGAGATAGCTGCCTTAGCTCTTGCTTAAAGAACTGAGTCCAAAGGAAGGGGCTAAATATGAAAGCTAGAGAAGATACTCTATAGAGAACAATAAGAAAGAATTTTATATATTTTTTTTTTCTTTTAGAATTCTACTGCAAGGGCCCAGTGAGTTAGGGCTTGTTAGTTTCCAGTTATAGGCATATGGAGCTCCCTAAGTGTAAAATCAGTTCTTTTCTAGTTCTAATCTACCTGGGACTGTTGAACCACAAGTTTTGCTTTTCTCTCTTGGAGATATTTTTGAGATCATTTTGTTACTTCCCCAGCTCTTCTGATAGCTCTCTAATCACTGCTATGAGAGAAATAAAGATCCCTCCCCAAAAAATCCTTTTTCTTCTTTTCTTCAAAATCTACTTGTTAGTAGCTGCAGGACAGGCAAGAGAACATCTCTTATAGTAAGGTTACTTGGAAGGTTGTGTGTAAATAATCAGGTTCCTGGTCCCACTTCCTTAATTAGTTGAGGCTGAAAGTGACTTTCAGGCCTGTTAGATTTTGCTGGGAAACAACCTCTTTTCCCAACAGTCACCTTAATTAAATTACTTCAGTGCTTCCCCATTAATGGTATGGTGGAGTCTGTGAGAGTGGCAACTTTATGTGTCTCTTTTAATGGGAACTGAGCAGATTTCCTACTTAAAATCACAGGGTCAGACAATTGGTAGCTCAACTGCCTGAATTCGTTAGTACATCCCTTGAATAGAAGAGTTTTTGAGCTAATAGACTTAAGGAAGGATGGCAGTCAGTGTGGTATGGTAGATAGAAAGCAGGCTGAATCTAAGAGGGGTGAGTTCCAAGCCCAGCTCTCTTGCTACCTGTGCAATTTTAGAGAAGTCATTTAATCTCCATGGGCCTCAATTTACTTATCTTAAAGGTCCTTTTTAGTCCTAAATCCAATATCCTATGACTATCTTACTATGTAGTATCATCCTGGCTAATTTCTGGTCACTATTAAAGTGATTAACAATAAACAGGTGATAGTAATACTAGTATGATTACAATTTTTATAAATAAGAATTTTTATATTTGATATTTATATAATACTTTTAATTTTCTAAAGTGCTTTGCATGTACTTAATCTTTTTTGATCCTTAAAATAATCTGAGAGAAATGATTGCTTTCCTCTTGTATTGATAACCAATTATTGAATTAAGACCAAGTTTATACCCCTTTTCTACTTCTTCATGCAGAAATCAACCATTGTGGGAAATTTTGGGCAAAGACTTAGAATTTCTTTTACTGTCTGATTAGATCTTAACCTAAGTTGGCAAATAGTTAGATTCCTGCTTATTATGTTTTCTCAGACAGGTACAGGAAAATATGAATTCTCCTTTTTGCCCAAGATTTGGGTGCTCATTATCAGGTACTCTAAGACCCTGATTAAAAAATTCATTCACATTAACTGTTAATCAATTAGAACTGATTGCCACCTTCAGGAACAACCATTTTTCTAAGGGCTACAATGAAGGTCTTTGGCATTGGAAAATATCATCTCTCTGTCTCTGTCTCTCTCTGTCTCTGTCTCTCTCTGTCTCTGT
>JAJPUD010000641.1:255559-282071 GCA_023553655.1 Myrmecobius fasciatus
TCTCTCTCTCTCTCTGTCTCTCTCTCTCTCTGTCTCTCTCTCTCTCTTTCTCTCTCTCTCTCTCTCTCTCTTTCTCTCTCTCTCACTCTCGTTCTCTCTCGCTCTCTCTCTCACTCTCTCTTTAAATAAAATGCTACCATTACTAGTAAAATGATTAATTACCCAGAAACTGTGTCTCTGGAAACTTTTAAATGTCACAAGCCTTGTAATAAATATGCCATTAATATTCCCATTTTACAGAGGAAATAACAAAGTCTAGGAGATGGCAATACATGGCAAGGTCAAATACTAAGGAGTATGTAAGGTGAAATTTAAATTCAGGCCTTTGTGACCTCAAATATAGCATGAGAGAGCTAAATCATCGCACCATTGTTATTTTGGTCAGACTGTAGCTTGATCATTGTGTTTAGTTTTGACATCATAAGTTAGGAAAGGCATTGATAGCCTATAGACCCTCCAAGAAGGATGATGAAGGGACTTGTGTCTAAAACCATATAAAAAATAAAGAATTAAGTGGGATATGTCTGACCTGAAGAAGAAAAGGTGGTGGGCAGAAGGTGAAGAGATGAATCAATTATTCCAATAATATACAGGGCTATCATGGGGAAAGGAGATTAGATTGGTCTATTTAAAGAAATAGAAGCAAAAAAGAAAAAAAAATAAGAATGAGCTAAATAAAAAGGAAACAAACAAAATACTATTTTATAATCAGTTTTTATTTTCAGTTGTTATTACATGTGATACTATTTCTTCTTTTTTCATTTTTCACTGCTTTATACATCTTCAAAATTATTGTATATATATATATATATATATATATATATATATTTCTTTCTGTCTATTTTTCTATCTCCAAATTGGGTGGGTTGCAGCTGCAGTTAGGAAGTTCTTTATGGGAACTTTTTAAACCAATGTTGGTTCCATGTTGCATTGGAGCCAATTTTAAATATAGATTGAACTGGGCTGCTGAAGGTCTTTCCAGCTCTGAAAATCTGTCATTCTGTGAACTGTGATGGGAAATACCTAAGCCCACTTAGGGACACAAACCATTCAGAAAACGTAAAGGGGAGAACAAGGACACAATGTCCTCAGGAGTTCTGGGATAAGAACCAGAACTCGTTTCCTTACAAAGCCCTGGGAACCTTTGCCTCCAAAGCAAGTAGAAAATCATCATTACAGAGAAAAACACAATTGAAAGGATGATGCTTACTTAGAAATAAGCAGAATCATCAGAGTGCAAGCACAGGCCTAAAGGTAATTTGTGTTCTTTTTATGAGAGAGAAAAATGCTCTGAATAGGCAAAGTAAATGCAAAGCACTCGTCCTCATTTCAATGCCTAGACTGGTGTGAGCATAAAGTGACTTGAGGATTTTCAGGGCATTAGGTCCCCAATTTTGTTCCACCCTGCTCCCCCTTTTTACAGTCCATCAGGAATCAAAGGATTACTAAGAAACTGTCATGTGCATATGCTTCCCAATTTACACATAAACAAACACACATACACAGACTCCATCCATAATAGTGCTATCACTAGAACAGGTAAAGAGAAAAAAAAATAATGTTTCAGATAAGAGCCCTGTTCTACTTCTCCCTGCAACCAAGTATAGGAGGGGGATTTCTGGATTCTGTTAAAAAATTAAAAACTTAAAAAAATAATAACTTTCATGAATGCTATTAGCTTAGCATCACAAACATTTCCAAAGATTTTGCTTACTGAATTTCATGAGCCTTCCTTCATAACAAAGGAAATGAAGTGATAGCGTCTGAGAGAAAGCCAATCAATATTCTATACTTCTAGTTCTCTAGCCCTCTGCCAAAAAGAGGGAGGAACATTTCCACATCTTTATTCCAGGGTCAATACTATTCTTCAACCTTGATGAGTAATTCCAAAGCAATTACTTATCAGTGGATTTTTGTTTTGTCATGTTTTTTTTTTCTTGTATGTCACTATATTCATTGTGTACATGGTTCTTTTGATTTGGTTTATTTGACTGCATCTTTTCATGTTTGTCAATAAATATAACTTGTCATAGAAACAAAATTTAAAATATCACTAGAATTATGCTTTGGGTTTCAAAGACCTACATCATCCTGAAAGTAGTAGAAGGCGGCTGAGTCATAAATAAGCAGGGGAGCAAGAGGTATTAATAGGCTAAAATAAAAATGGGTTGAAATAGCATATAGGCAAAGTTTGCCCAGATTTAAGAAAGAGCTTTTTAAGATAGAAAAACATTGCCATAGGATGTGGTAATTTTTCCCTAGATAGGATTTTAAAGAATAATGGAAACCCCTTGAAAACAGTGACTGGTATTCATTTTATCTCCATCCAACAATTACTGTTGATCCCAAGAACCTGGGAAACTGAACCATGTCCTATTATGGGACCCTTCTGATATGGATTCAAACACTTATGGTCAGTACTGAGTAAGTCTACCCTCTAAAGACTGGGGTGAGACTCCATTTCTTATACTTTTAGGCTCTTTATACCCTGATCCCAGAGCCCTGGAGGCCAATTACTTAGATAAGAGCTTTTTGCTCACATGTAAGGACTCCCCAGAGAGGGTAGGTATTGAAAGCCATACAGTATGAATTAGGTGTAAGGCAGCTAGCTATGAAAGACAACACAAATGTAGGAAGATAACATTCAAGACTTGGGTTCAAAGCTTGATTTGAAGGCATAATAGGTGCGCAATTTTGGATGATTCATTGTTATAGAGTTTTACAAATCTTGTATAATTTAATCCTCATAACAACCCTAAGAGATGTATTATTATATTCTTGTTACATGAATTTATTTGATACCTATCTTAACAGTGTTTATGTACTAAATTGGCTTAATAAATATTCACCTGGACATATAGGACATGACTATTTTTTAAGATATGCTGTAGAAGGAATTTTTGATCAATTAATGTTAGAACTTTTCCAGTTAGATAAAAGACTTTCCCATCCCGCTTTATTTTAGTGCTTTCTCTTTGTTGATTATTTCCTGTGTATTTCCTCCATGTATCTAGCTGTTTGTATATTATCTTCCCCATTAGATGGTGAACTTCTTTAGAGGTTTCTTTGTTTTTTACTTCTCTTTGTGTCCTCAAGTGCTTAGAGAATAGGCGACATATGTTGTTGTTGTTAAATCATTTTTCAGTTTTGTCTGACTATGCATGACCCCTTTGGGGGTTTTTGTGGCATATACTGAAGTGGTTTACTGTTTCCATCCCCAGCTCATTTTTTTCAGATGAGGAAATGGAAGCAAACAGGATGAAATGATTTGCTGAGAGCCAGCAAAAATTTGAGACTAGATTTGAGCTCCAGAAGTCTTTTTTTTTTCCTGATTTCAGGTTCAGTATTCTATTACTAAACTCACCTACCAGCCCATCTGGCATATAGTAGGTGCTTAATTAAATATTTATTGAATGACAGAATTAATGATTTTTGAGACCCCCTTCCAATGCTGTAAATTTTTGGATGTTTCTTTATCTAAATCAGGCCCCAAAAGGTGAACTTGAACTACTTTGTAGAGAACTGAATCCATCATCTAGCATATAACTCTATTTTTTTTCTTCTGTCTCCACATATATATATATGCGTATATATATATATATATATAAATAAAGCTTTTTCTATTTTCAAAACATGCGTATAGTTTTCAACATTCACCTTTGCAAACCTTGTTCTAATTTTTTTCCTCTGTCCCTTCCCCCCACTTCCTCTCTAGATGGCAAGTAATCCAATATATCTTAAACATGTGCAATTCTTCTATACATATTTCCACAATTACCATACTTTCAGAAGAAAAATCAGACCAAAAAGGAAAAAAAAATAAGAGAAAATAAAATGCTACCAAATTATAACAACAAAAAGTGAAAATGGAGAATGTGTTGTAATCCTCACTCAGTTCCCACAGTTCTCTCTATGGGTACAGATGGCTCTCTCCATCACAAATGTATTGGAATTGGCCTGAATCACCTCATTGTTGGAAAAAAATACATCCATCAGAATTGATCATCACATAATCACTGTGTATAATGATCTCCTGGTTCTGCTCATTTCACTTAGCATCAGTTCATAAAAGTCTCTCCGGGACTTTCTGAAATCATTCTGCTGATCATTTCTATAGAAAAATAATTTTCCATAACATTCATACACCATAACTTATTCAGCCATTCTCCAACTGATGGGCATCCACCTACATCCATTACAAAAAGGGCAGCTACAAACATTTTTGCATACCTAAGTCCTTTTCCCTTTTTTATGATCTCTTTAGGATACAGACCCAGTAGTGATACTGCTGGATCAAAGGGTATGCACAGTTTGATAGCCCTTTGGGCATAATTCCAAATTTTTCTCCAGAATGATTGAATCAGTTCACAACTCCACCAGCAATGTATTAGTATCCCAGTTTTCCCACTCCCCCTCCAACATTCAGCCTTATCTTTTTCTGTCATCTTAGCCAATCTGACAGTGTATACCTCAGAATAATCTTAATTTACATTTTTGATCAATAGTGATTTAGAGCATTTTTTCATGTGACTAGAAATGGTTTTAAATTTCTTCATCTGAAAATTGTCTATTCATATCCTTTGGTCACTTATAAACTGGAGAATGACTTCATAGGTACTTGTGGATCTCAATAGCTCCCACAGATTTTTCTAATGTTCTATGAAGATGACTCCTATATCCCACTCTCCTGAATCCTAGTTCAATATGTCAATTACCTTGGGAATGCTTCTACCAGCTGGTATTTAGAACATTTTAAATTCAGTGTCCATATTAGAAGTCATTTTTACCATTTCTCTCAATGTCCATATCTTTAAAAAACAAAGCAAAACAAAACAAAACACATCCTAAGCATTATTGAAATCTTTCCATTCACCAAGGATTGCCATGATTTTATTTCACCTTCAGTATTCAATCAGTTGCCAAGTCTTATAGATTATGGTTCCTCAACATTCTATCCCTTTCATGCCACTAAAATCCTAGCCAACAAAGTCCCTCCTTTTCAATTCTTATCTAATTTATTGTAATAGATTCCTAATTGACCTCATAGAATCCAGTCTCTTTTTTTCTTTACTGAATCCTCCAAAACAATAGCCAAATTGAAGTTCTGATAAGTCAGAACCTGTTCCTCCTCCACTCTATAAACTTTATTGACTCTCAATTCCTTCTAGGATAAAATGCAAATTCATCTGTTTGATATGTAAAACCTTCCATAATCATGACTTTTTTTTTTAGTGATTTACATATTTTATTCACTCTTATACTCTCTCTCTCTTTTTTTTTTTATTAAAGCTATTTATTTGTATAAGATATGTATGGGTAGTTCCCCAGCATTGATCTTTACAAAGCTTTCCATTACAAATTTTACCCCCCAGTCCCCTCCCCTCCCCAGATGGCAGGAAGTCCACTACATGTTAATAATGTTGAAATATTTGACAAGTTATGCAAGAAAAATCCTATCTACAAGAAAAAAAAGAAAATCAGAGAAAGGCAACACAATGCAAGCAAATATCCATGAAAATGTTATGTTGTGGTCCATATTTCATATCCCTCTCTCTGGGTGTATATGGTTTTCTTCAGTGAACAATTGGAACTGATTTGAGACAATTCTTTGTTGCAGAGAGCTATGTCCATCAGAATTGATCATCATGTAATACTGTTGTTGCTGTGTATGATGATCTCCTGGTTCTGCTTGTTTCACTCAGCATCAGTCCATGCAAGTCTCTCCAGGCCTCTCTGAAATCGTCCTGCTGGTTGTTTCTTACAGAGCAATAATATTCCATAACATTCATATACCATAATTTATTCAGCCACTCTCCAATTGAAGGGCATCTATTCAGTTTCCAGTTTCTAGCCACTACAAAAAGAGCTGCCACAAACATTCTTGCACATGTGGGGCCCTTTCCCTCCTCTAAGATCTCTTTGGGATATAGGCCCAGTAGAAACACTGCTGGGTCAAAGGGTATGCACAGTTCCACCAACAATGTATTAGTGTCCCAGCCCTCCCACATCCCCTCCAACATTCATCGTTATCTTTTCCTGTCATTTTAGCCAATCTGACAGGTGTGTAGTGGTACCTCAGAGTTGTCTTAATTTGCATTTTTCTGATCAATAGTGATTTGGAGCAACTTTTCATATGACTAGAGATGGTTTTAATTTCATCATCTGAAAATTGTCTGTTCATATCCCTTGACCACTTATCTATTGAAGAGTGGCTTGAATTCTTATATATATGAGACAATTCTCTATATATTTTAGAAATGAGGCCTTTATCAGAACCATTAAATGTAAAGATGGTTTCCCAATTTGATGCTTCCCTCCTAATCTTGTCTGCATTAGTTTTATTTGTACAGAAACTTTTTAACTTAATATAATCAAAATTATCCATCTGGTGTTCAATTAGGAGTTCCAGATCTTCTTTGGACATAAATTTGTTCCATCTCCACAGGTCTGAGAGATAAACTATATTACGTTCCTCTAACTTGCTTACAAAGTCCCTCTTTATATCTAGATCATGAACCCATTTAGATCTTATCTTGGTATGTGGTGTTAGGTATGGGTCAAGCCCTAATTTCTCCCACACTATCATACTCTATATTCTAAGCCAAACTGAGCTGTTTGTCTCTTTTCTGTGGTTGACTTCTTATCTCCCATCTTGGTGTTTTTGTAAGGCTGCTTCTGAATCCTAGAATACTTTCCTTCTTCATCTCCATCTATTCTAATTCTGTCCTTCCTTTGAGGTAGTTTAAGTGCCATGTCCTATAAAAGGTCTTTCCTAATTTTCTCTGTTGTTTTTCCACACACAAAATTGTTTTTGTGTCTGACTTACCCCATTTAGAGTTTTCTTAGCAAAGATACTGGACTGGTTTGTAATTTCCTTCTCCAGCTCTTTCTAAAAAATGAAAAAAACTAAGGTAAAAAGTCTTAAGTGACTTGCCCACCTGTCATTGTCTGAGGTGGGATTTGAATTATGGTCCTCCTGACTCCTGGCCTAATATTCTATCCACTGCATCACCTAAGTGTCCTACACACAAAATTATCTATTTTGTACTCTAGTGTCTATTTACTGTTTATTTATTATCTACTATATAGAGAGTAATACCTCCCAGTAGAATGTAAATTTCTTAAGGCAGGCAGATCTATAAAGTGAATACTCAATTATTAAAAATTGAAAATGATAATTCTGATCTAAAATGAAATCCAATACTCTGCTTTAAAAAAATCAAGATATAAGTTAAAACTTTTTGATATAGTTTTTACCTTAGAAAAACCAATTTGTAGCATAGGAGAAAGTGTTGCATTTAGTGCTTAAAGGACCTGAATTTAAATCTTTATTATCTATCTGTATAGCTTTTGGAAATTCAAAATAATTTAATCATTCAATCAGCATGCAATAAATGCCTACTACTTGTCCAGCATGGGGAAATGAAAAAGAGACAAAAAACAGCCCTAGCCTTTTCTAACTGACTGGGGAGACAACATATAAGCAGATAAATACAAAGCAATGTAAACACAGGATAAATAGGAAATAATTAAATGAGAGAGAGAAGGCCCTAAAATTGAGAGAGATTAGGGAAGCTTTTTCAGTTGCAACTTAATGGAAATCCAAGGAGGAAAAGGAAGATTCTAGACATGACAGAGAAAATCTCTGTAATCAAGAGAGAGGGAATATTCATCCAGTGTCTCTGGATTCTGTTAAGTATGTGCTAGAGAATGTGGTATATTCTCAGTTCACATTTGCCAAATGAGGAAATTGGACTAAGTCCCTTACAACTGTAAATCTAAGAACCTATGGCCTTATATCAACCTATTTTTCAAGTCAGTAGAAAAGAATGAGCCTGGAATAAAAGATGGGATGTAAAGGAAGAGGAAGAATATGCATATAAATTCTCCCAAATATATCCTCATTTATAGAGAAAATGATCCTTCCTTAAAACACAGACCTTAAATTCCCTAGTATTCTAAGCAGGCCCTTCACTATATGATGGATAGGTTTGGGGTTCAGTCTAAGCTGACTCTGAATTCTTATTCCTCCTTAATCCTGAAAGGTCACCTGCCAGCTCAAGTCAAAGTTTATCATTTTGCCTCTTCACTAACCTTCAGGTTTTAGCAGGAAATTCAGCAGAATTTCAATTGCAAAGTTTAATTCTAGTGTTTCCAAAGAACTAGTGAATTTTAGAGTCCTGCTAAGCCTAAAAAAGATAAAAACAAAAACACTGAAAAAAAGGTAAAATAGGAGGACAGGCCATGGGTGGTTGTGGATGGAAGTGATGGAGATCTCCCTATAGCAAGTGCATCCTAGATTGTAAGACAGCATGAGCAGAGGGAACAATTTTGATGGCAGGGGAGAGGAGAGAAGAGTTACATAGGATCAAATGGAAATTTAGAATCCCAAGTATCTTGAATACTTCAAATGAACACTACTGGGACCTGATATCTACTCTCTTTACTAATTTCAATGTGTACTCTTTACCATACCAAATGTTAATGAGCTTTGATGCAAGTGTGTAGGATTTTATCCAGCAGTTAGCAGCTAAAGGATTCCTGGAAGGTATATCACGTTGAATGGGTCATAGGAAGGTGGAATTATGTGTTGCTAAATGATTTTTATTGAAACAACAACAAAAAATATAACTAAAAAGAGTAACTCCCCAAGGTTTCCTTATTTTTTTCCTAAAATGAACAAAGCAAACAATCAAACAAAAAACAGTCTTTTAAATCAAATAAATTGAAACAAAGCAAATTCAGATATTGTCTATGTCTGATGGAATACTTATATGCATTTATAATCCATTGATTTTTCTGGTAAGATTAGAGAGAGATGCTTCACCATAGTCCTCATCTGTAAAATGAGGCAGTTAGATTTGATATTTGAGATCCCTTCTAGCTATACATCTATAATATTATATTCTCTGGCATTTGGATATTGGCCATTGCATTGATTAGAGTTCTAATGCCTTTCAATATTATTGTCCTACATGTTATTTTGAACATTATGCAAATCATTCTCTTGTTCCTATTTACATCATTTAACATCAGTTCCAACGAGTCTGCAGGTTTCTAGGCATTCTTTTTTGTTCATCAGTTTGGACAGTATAATAATATTCTATTAATTTATAGATTCTGTTCCTGTCAGTGATAATAAAACTGACTTTATGAAGAATATAATGTAAAATTGCTTACTGTCTTGGGAAGAGGGGGAAGAAGGGAGAGAGGGCAAAAAATTGGAAATCTAAATTTTATAAAAGTAAATGTTGAAAACTAAAAAAAAAAGTTAAAAAGAAAATATGAGGGGATAAGCTAACAGGAGGCAAATGGCCTATTATAAATAGATAGCACAACTCACACCTAAAGGGAATAAAAAAGAAGTTAAAACTTTTCAGACTCCTGAAAAACCTACTATTGGAGGATAAATTTTTAAGACTTATCCAAAAACCTTTAATTAAATTAAATTAATTAAAACTTGTTTTGACAGAACCCACTCTTTCCAAATTAGGTTAGAAAAAGAGTGATGGATTTCAAAGAGACAAAGTTAAGTTTATTAAAAGGAAAGATTTCTCATCAATTAGATTTCACCAGAAGTAAAAGGGACTGCCTTATAAATTCTTGAACCAAAAATTAGATGGCCTCTTTTGGGATACTTTATAGTATTATTTATTTTTCATTGAAGAATGGGTTAGAATGGATGACTTCTGAAACTCTTCCAATTCTGATTTTCTGTGATTTGGAACCCTATCTCTGGGCCTATGAACACAATGTACTCCAGAGCAGGGTGGAGCAAACTATGTCCAGACCCAAAGGCCAAACTTGATAGAGACAATTCATTGGTCAAATTTTACTTTCAGAGACAAAGCCAGCTTCAGTTTTAGTTCTCTACTTTGACTTGTTTCCTTGATCATGTCTCATGTTTCTCAGCCCAAATTTTTGCTCCACCTTTTGGATTTTACTCTTCTGGTTTCTGGCTCCTGACCTATCCTTGATCTGCTTCTAGTTTGAATGCCCCTCTCAATTCTAAAATTTAACTTACATGGATAAACCACTGCCTAAATGTAGTCAAAACGTTGCTAGCCCAATCATCATCAAAGGCAGCCAGGCTTGACCCTTACAGCACAGCTGTGCTTCCACATTTGCTTAGCCATTCTCTATGGATTTGATTACTTCACCCAACCCTGGGAGTGAAAATTGCTCAGTATTGATGGTCTGCTATGGAAATCTTAAAAGCAAGGACAGTTTAAAGAGAGTTGGATGGGGAAGGATATTTATGGAACTAGACAGATTTACATGAAACCTAATCCAAGAATGCTGCAGTTGATAAATGATGAGTAGACAGTTCCCAGGAGCAGAGTTCAGGAGCCAACAGCCAAATTCAGTGGCTTCTAGGGTTGCAATATTGATCTGAAATTATAGAGGATTGATGTGAGCCCCACAGAATAGATTCAGCTTCTCTGGAAATCTTCAGGGATGAAATAGAGCTTGGCCTTGGCCTGGAGGTGGAGAGAGTGTTGATTAGAAAGAAGAAAAGGTTATCCTTGACAATAAGGGCCTGAGGAGGTTCTTCTGAAATAGAAAATGGGTGCCAGCAGTTACCACTTAGGAAGGAGAGTATAATGAACTGAACCCAAACTAAGTTAATTCTGTAACATTATATACTTCTTGTATTTTTTCCCTCACTTGTACTTACCTTCCCCTCCATTTATCATAATAATAAAGATTAATACTTCAGTTGATTGTGCTGTGTGATTACACTAAGATGGGGAAAAGGAACCACAATGAGAAAGTAGAGAAAAACTATGAGCCTAAAATTCTCATTAGAGGAAAAATTTTCTTTCTTTTGTCTGCCAAAGGTGACATCCACGTATTCCTTTTAAGAGGAACATGGCTCTAGGAGATTTCTGCTCTGAGGGAAAGAATGCTCTATTTCATCACACAAATCCATTTTAATGGATTAGTCTGTTGAAGTTCTAGAAAAAAAAAAGAATAAGACTAGTAAATTTAGCTAAGATTTCCAACTTTACTTCCTGTCCCATTTTTTTTTTTTTTTATGAAGAGATTCTTTCTTCTTATCCAATGAAGGAACCCCCTTCATCAAGCCAGCCCTCACTGCTTGTCCTTCTGCTTTTTAGATGGTTCTAGTAAATCCATTTCAAATTGTAGTGACTAGAATTCTCATATTCTATTTTGCTTTCAAAAAACCTAGGCAGTTAATGCACAAAGTCCTAAGTTATTAGTCAGGCTTGAGTTTCTATCCCACCTCAGGCACTTCCTAAATATGTGAACTTGAACAAGTCACATCTTCTGTTTGCCTTGATTTTCTTAATTGTAAAAATGAGGACAATTCAGCACCTACGTGGAAGAGTAATTGTGAGCATCCAAAGAGAAAACATTTCTGAAGTCCTTGGCATAATCACACAAAGTAAGTTCTCTATAAATGCTTGGGATTGTGATGGTGGTGAGAATGATGAGGGTGATATTGAGGAGAGGGAGGGACGGTGATATTGAGGAGGTGGAGGAAGGGGAGGATAGTGATGGAGATGATAGTGAGAATGTTGATGATAACGATAATATTGATGAGAATGAGGAGGATACTGGTGATGAGGAAGATGAAAGTGAGAATGTCTAGGACAATAATGGTGGTGAAGATGATGAGGATGATAGTGATGATGATAATGATGGAACTACATGGTCCTAAAATGAAGCTTTCATTTTTTAGCAAAGTGCCCAGGTCAGGCACATTGTGATTCCTCTTTGGACTTTTAACTCTCTGGACTTTCTTCACAATGTTCTAGCTGATTTCTTACCCAGGAAGTTCACTGCACATTTTCTTATTGGTCATTTCAGCTACTCAGGCAGCCATGTTGTTATTTCAGTGCTATACTCTTAATTCTCTGTACAGCTTTTTCTACCATGTCTGGAGGTGGACACCTTTTCCTCCCCTTCCTTCCCACCACCTTCCCAACCCCAGCATTTCACCTTCATCTTATATGTTATCTTTCCTCATGAAGTTGTAAACTCTTTAAGGACAGGCACTGTGCTTGGCAATTACTAAGTATTTAATGGATGCTTGTTTACTTGGTTCTGATCTATTCAAAATAATAATTATTTTAAAATTCAAAAGATTTTTTTTCTGAACTATAGACTGTTGGAGTTGGAAAGAATGTTTAAGATCATCTATTACAAATGCAATGTCTTATGAATGAGAAAATTGAGGCTCAGAGAATTCTATAGCAGTGAAGTAATTTATTTAAGATCAGTATAGAACTGGCTAGCGGCCCAGCTCTTTTAGCTTCAGTGTTCTCTCCTCCCTGTGTGGCAGCCTTAATGACTCAATTCTCATAGGTCTATGCTGTTCTTTTTTTTTTCTTAATTTATGTATTTTTCCTTCTATTTTTATATCATTTTTAAAAATCATTTCATTTATTATTGAATTTTCTCTCATGAATTAATTTCAAAATTACAATTTCTTTTTACATTAAATTTTTTTTTTTCGAGAGTGGGATTCTGAAAAGAAGTCCATGTAAAACCATGTTGATTTCTTTGATCTATTAATCAGACAAAACGACAACAACAACAAAATTACACTCCCAAAAAACAAAACAAAAAAACAACAAAATCTAACTTGTGATCCAATAAGAACAATATTTTTTCAGGCTCCAACTTCTCTTTTGCACCACATAGTATGCACAAGACACCCTTATTTTTAAGATAGAGATATAAAGAACAAAGAAAAAGGACATTTGAATGCCTTCTGTGTTCTGCAAGCAAAAAAACAACAATTAAAGACCAAAAAAAGTAAGTGCACCGCAGTCTAAATTATACATGTTTATTCTGCCAATAACTGACAAGCTCTGAAGTTTTCAATAATGGTGATTACAGATGAAAGACTTTGTTACCCTTCTTTTGAAATTCAGTAATTACATCAAAAGTTTGGTCTTGGATGGCAGTTCTGAGGTTTTTTCAGGCGTTATTTATTTTGGAAGTAGATTGTGTGGGTGAAATCCAAATTTTTGTTCCTAAAGATTTTTTTTTTTCAATTTTTTTTCTCCAGCAGACACTGCCTAAAGTTTTTGGAGATTACATTGGATTTTTTAAGGATTCTTCTGTTTTTAGTCAGGTTGCTGACACACTTACTTTATCTTACTCATTAGCAATTGTTTCCATTCCAATTCAATATTCCCATTGATATTTTATTTGTTTTTTGTCTTTCAAATGTGGGTGTTTATCTTTTTCTGCTCACCTAATCCTTCAAGGTAACCTTAGAAAAATGTTTTATGTATGAATTATTGCAAAGTGAAATGAGCAAAACCAGGAGAATCTTGTACACAGTAACAGGAATACTTTACAATTATCAATTTATGATGATATTTAATATTCTGATTGGTAAAATGATTCAAGACAATTCTAGAGATCTCACACTAAAAAAAAAAAAAAAAAAGATATCCACCTCCAGAGAGAGAACTAATTAACTCTCAGTACAGTTTGAAGCATATTTTTTTAACTTCAATTTTTATGCTTTTTTTCAACAGCCTAATATACAAGTATATTTTGCAAGATTTCACATTTACAGTTGCTTGCCTTTTCAATAGCTGGATTAGAGGGAGAGAGAATTTGGGATTCAAAATAAAAAAAGCTAATATAAAAATATCAATAGATAATTTTCTCCCAAATTTTATATATACATATATATAATTCACATAAATATATATATATATATAAATATGTGTATATATATAATCATATATACACATATAAATACATGCTAGTATGTATATATGTTCTCATATTCATAGAAATGTGTCTATATGTAGTACCTAGGGCATCTTCTCATATGTTAAGTTCTGCAAAATAGCTTTTAGTGAGTTTCAAAATACTTTGTAGAGCCACATTCCTTAAAAATGATAGGTCATGAGGATCCCCATAATGTGCATATATTTTAATACAGAGAGTCCTGAAGAAAAATTGGAACAAATGGGAAAAACCATAAGAAAGAAAAACAAAAGAAATAAAAAATTAAAATTAACATAGTATGCTTCATATATATGCAGATTTCATGGTTCTTTTTCTGGATGTGGATAACATTTTACACCACAAGTTCTTTTTGGAATTGTCTTAAATCATCAAATTACTGAGGAGAACTTTGTAAGTCATAGGTGATCGTTGCACAATGTTGCTGTTTATGTACAATATTCTCCTAGTTCTGGTCATTTTGCTCAGCATCAGTTCATGGAAGTCTTTCCAAGTATTATAACCAATTGGTATTATAGTCATTTTACAATGTAAATCTTAGAAGATTACAAAAAACAAACCAAAAAAACCAAACAATAAACAGATAAATGAATGAAACTTTTTTTTAAAATGATTTTTTTTAAATGGACTTGGGATTTAGTGATTAGAGACCATGTTTTCTGAATTTTATTCTAAAAGGTTAAAAGGAGGTGAGCAGTGTATTTGATATTTATTCATCTCAAGTAAATGAGTTCAAATAAGAATGGTTGTGAGAATAATATAAGCTCATCACCTTGATGAGGAAAAGAGGAAAAAAAATAACCCATTTGACCTTTCATATTTTTTTTCTGGAAGAATAGAAATGTTCATTGTGATGTCTGTCTCTGAAACAGCTCCTAATGCACGTTCTTCATATGCACAGAAAATGTTCCTTATCAATGACTCATTCTAACTTTGGTCTTCTAATGAGAATGTGGGCAAAAATGTTAATTTATGTCAAAATATGACATTTTTCATGAATGTTGAATCCTTAATGATTTCTGTAGTAAATGGACTATAAGTAGCTACAAGAAATTAATCATTAAGTGTTTAGTATGGTTTGATAGCAATTTTCAGAAAAAAAGATGTGGGGGTATGAGGGTGATAAGTTCAATATGAGTGATAAGATGGTCGAGAAAACACGTTATCTTAGCCTTTATTTGAGAATGTAGACTCTAACACTAAGGAGCTGATGATTTCTATTGTCTTCTGCCATATTGAAATCCCATCTAGATTATTGTATTTAAATTTGGGCACTGATTTTTTTGTTTTTATAAGAGTCTGAATTTCAAAGAGCAATCCAAGGAGATATTGAGTATTGCAATATAGAACACAGTTTGGAAAATGGAGATAGCAGAGAAGAATCAAAGTAAGTTAACTTTATTGAGAGGTAATATAATAAAAAAGTAGAAATGAGGAAAAATGCTTAAAAATCAGGTGACCCTTGGGTCTCAGTCAAAAGGGAGGGACCAAAACAAGTAATGCTTTTTAAAAAAAAAAAAAAAAAATTCCTATCTACATCAAACAAGACAAAGCATTCCAAAAGGAACCAGGAGCCTAGACTGTGTGTGCAGGTCAGGATTTGGAAATTGGTACTACTGAGTAAATAATATCGGGGTTGGGAACACAGAAAACTAGAGCTTGGTGGATATTTAAACTCTAGAAAAAGAACTTTTTTCCATTAGGACAGACTTTGCTTTGGGGCGATTCAAGAGATTTAAGCCTCTTTGACATCATCTTTGTTTGTCAGGTACAGGTACCTTTGTGAGTACAGATGAGAAAGTAGACTTGGAGACCTTACATGCTTTAAAGAAGCATATTGATAAACTGATGTACAGAAAGTAATCAGAATGTGGGAAGTCCTCAAAGAGATGGGTGTACCAGATAATCTTATTTGTCTCCTCAGTAACCTATTTGTAAGCTAAGAAGCAACAGATAGAACTATACATAAAATAATGAATTGGTTTAAGATTAAGAAAGGAGTATGACAAGACTATATATTTTCTCCTTATTTAAGTTATAAGCTATGTATTTCATATAAAATGCCAGACTGGATGAATCAAAAGCTGGAGTTAAGGTTTCTGGGAGAAATATCAATAGTCTTAGATATACAGAAGATGACATTCTGATGGCAGAAAGTAAAAGGGAGAAGCTTCTTGAGGAGAGTTAAAGAAGAAAGTGTAAAGGCTGGCTTGAAGTGGAATATAAAAACAAAAACACAAACCAAAATAAAAAAAAAATCCCTAAGATCTTGGCAACTGGCCCCATCACTTCCTGGCAAATAGAGGCAAATGGAAGCAGTATCAAATTTTATATTCTTGGGTTCAAAGATCACTGTATACAACTGCAGCAATGAATTTAATAGACTTGCTTCTTTGAAGGAAAGCTTTGGCAAATCTAGCCATCATACTGAAAAGCAGAGATATCTTGCTAAAAAAGGTCAATATAACTATAGTTTTAACAATAGCAATGTATGGCTGCAAGTTGATTTTTTTTCAGTAATTTTTCAATTGTGTACATCTCTTTGTGACTGTATTTAGGATTTTCTTTGCAAAGATACTGGAGTGTTGTCAGATCTTCCTAATCCCAGTTTCTGTACTTTACTTATCCACTGGGCTATCTAGTTATATGCTCACTCTGAACAAAACACTTTTCTAAATCTTGCAAAGGGAACAGAAAAATATAACATTCATTTCTTAGGGAGCCAATAATTGGTAGAAATTAATAATTTCTAATCTGTAGAAGAAAGGCAGCATGGTACATAGAGAAGAGTGTTGGGTTTTGATTATATATAGATATAGATATATAAACAAAGAGAGAAGGAGAGGGAGAGAGTGAGTGAGCAATGTAAGGAACTTTTATTTATTTTTTATAATAACTTTTTATTTTTCAAAATACATACAAAGATAGTTTCCAACATTCATTCTTGCAGAATCTTGTGTTCCAAATTTGTCCCCCTTCTTCCCTCCCTCCCCCTTCATCTAGGGAACAAATAATCCAATATAGGTTAAACATGTGCATTTCCTCTAAACATATTGAGGATTTATCATGTTGCACAAGAAAAATCAGATCAAAAAGGAAAAAAGAAAGAAAAAAACAAGCTAGTAAACGACAAAGGTGAAAATACTGTGTTGTCATCTGCATTCAGTCCCCATAGTCCTCTCTCTGGATGTAGATGGCTCTCTCCATCACAACTGACAGTATTTTTTGTGACCTTGGTTGTTACTTTATCTCCCTTTACCGCATTTTTCTCATCTATAAAATGATTGGGTTAAACTACATGGTCACTGAGCTACTCTCTAGGTCTTGGTCTTTGCTTCTACTCTAACAGATACAATCAATAAAAGTTGTATCATCAGTGCTATGTGAGTACTTTGACAATGTCAGTGGAAAGAAATATACCTGTGAAAGGGGAGTCTCATCTCCATTTCAAGATTAATGAAAATAGGGGCAGCTAGGTGGCGCAGTGGTTAGAGCACCAGCCCTGAAGTCAGGAGGATCTGAGTTCAAATGTGGTCTCAGACACTTCCTAGCTATGTGACCCTGGGCAAGTCACTTAACCCCAATTGCCTCAGCAAAAAGCAAAAAAAAAAAAAAAAAAAAAAAAAAAAAGCAAAAAAAAAAAAGATTAATGAAAATAATCCAATAAACATTTATTAAACATCTACCATTGGCAGGTTCTGTGTGAAGGACTAGAGATGCAAATAAAAAAATAAAGTTCCTGCCCTCAAGGAGCTTAAAATTTAATAGGGAAATTCAACACCAAAAGGAAGCTCTAAAAAGCACAGGTACTTAGCAAGAAAGTTATGCTTGTTCTATGGAATTGTCAAACCAAGAAGAGTGGCACATTGAAGAGTAGAGTAAATCCAATTTCTGCCCGCTCCAAAGGAAGGTATTAGGAGGACTTTGGTGCTCTATCCTCCATCCCTGACATCAGAGGGGAGAGGAAACTGAGGGAGGTGATTGATGTTAGTCAAAGCTTGAACTAGCAGAAAGATGATGAATCTAAATTGAGAAAGGCAAAACAAGTGGCAACAGGTGTGTGCCAGAACCAGCTTAGAAGGGTTCCCACAGAAAATGGGAAGGGGATAATTATTTGTGATACCTACTATGTGGCAGTCACTGTTCTAAGCAATATCTATGTCTATCTATGTATATGTATGTGTATATATATATATATATATATATATATACACAATACAATATCTATATACAGATTTATCCTCTTAGCAACCTGCAAATTAGGTACTACTACTATCCCTGTTTTAAAATTAAGAAAAATGAGCTAGCAAAAGTAAGATATTTCTCCAGGGTCACACAGCTAGTAAATATCTAAAGTCAGATTTGAAACATTTCTTCCTGATTCCAAGTCCAAGTGTCTATCCACTGTGTCACCTAGCTGATTCAAAGAATTGATTGTTAAATTTTTTTTTTTAATTTTTTTAATTTTTTTTTTTTTTTTTTTTTTTTTTGCTGAGGCAATTGAGGTTAAGTGACTTGCCCAGGGTCACACAGCTAAGAAGTGTTAAGTGTCTGAAGTCAAATTTGAACTCAGGTCCTCCTGACTTCAGGGCTGGTGCTCTATCCACTGCGCCACCTAGCTGCCCCTGATTGTTAAATTTTTAGTGGGATCATTTATTTATACATCAGAAACGGGGCTTGATTTACTGTTTTGGTGTTGTCCAGACTTAATATACTGATGGAAAAAATATTAATACAGCATAAACATAAAAGTGTGTTGTGGGGGTGGGAGGGTATATATATATATATATATATATCTATATATATATATCTACATATGTATAGATATAGATGTGTATTTATCTATCCCTATCTCTGCATATAAAGGTTATAGATGGATATTCCCTCCCCTATTGGAGAGTGGGTTATTAAACATTTGCCAGCATATTAGCTTTAGTTGAGACACACTCTACTTACTTGTATATAAGGAGACAGTTCCCTTTGTTGTCTTTACTTTGACTTCACCTTTGCCTCTGAGAATTCTAGTTTTCTTCAAAGCACAGCTCAGGTACCAACTGCTCTATGAGGTGTCCCAAAAGTCTTAGTGTGGCTTTGGCTTAAAACTGTGATACATATGGGTGGGAATGATGTAGGAGAAGTAAGAAATAGCAGAGGAAAAGTGTTGATCTTCTTCTGATGGGAAATTAACCACAACTTTCCCCTTTTGAAAGGTGAAGGGCCTCTTTGAAGCAAGAACCTGCATTGAAAAATATTCTGGTTTCAAGTTTTTAAACTGAAAAAAAATCTTTTCACATCATTTCTCACTATTTTTTATGTGCTCTCTCTCTCTCTCTCTCTCTCTCTCTCTCTCTTATTTTGTTGGTTTGTACTTACACAATGCAGAGGGATGATTAGAACCATCTCAGAGGAAGAGTTACATTATTTACCCCCTCCATTTAAAAGATTCTGAACCTAACAAACAAACAACAAAAGAGCACTTCCAAAGAAAAAATCTGCTTATAATGGAAATTTTTAATTACAAAGCATTTCTAGCCCAGTGAATGTAGAAAAAAAGGGGAAAAAAAACCCTCGCATAACCAAACAAAATAAAAATCATGGAATTATTTGTATATGAAGAGAAATTCCCTGAATCAGCACACTGGACAAAAATAACAATATTGATTAAGTAGAACTGTGTATAGCTTCCAACTTAAAGAGACAGTCATAACAAAAATATCACTAAAACAATTGATTTATATTAAATGACATCAGATTATTCGGCTCCACTGAAAACTTCATTGAACAGCTTCTGCCTAACTCAGTGACACTAAGAATAGAACATGGGATATGGAAAAACTTAATTTCTTATGTGACCTCAAACTTAGATTTCTGTTTCATCTCTAGGAAAGTCACTGCTTTTTAGCCTCATTTTTCTCATGTGAAAAATGGAAATAATAAGAGTCAAAGAGACAATGGGATGTATAACAAGATACTATGAGCTAATATTTGTAAAGTGCATTGCAAATCTTAAATACTATACAATCTTTCCCCAATGATATCAAAATTCCATTTGAACTTGGTAAGAGGATCCTAAAGTAAAACAAAGAAAGATAGAAACTGAAAATGTTGCATCTTAATCAAAAAGGCAAATGAACCAATGGAGAAAGGTGATACTGACAAATATCTTAATCAAATGTAGATCTCAAAATATGCTTTATATTCTACCCGATAATGTACAGGAACTAGACTATCTTCATTGGTAGAATTACTGCTCACAATCAGTCATTCGTCATATTCAATATTTCAATTCAATAAACAATAAATGCCTACTATGTGCCAGGCATTGTGCTAAGTGCTAGGTATAAAAGAAAAAAAAAAGAAAAAGACACAAGGCTCTTTCCCTTAAAGAGCTTGCAATTTATTGAGGTCAGATAGCATACAGAAGGAACCTAGAAACTAGAATGGGAATGAAAGAGGATACCAGGGTGAACCCCCCCAGGGAAATCTTGTTCCCTGGAAGTCAGACAAAGCAGAACTGCATATAAAAATGTAATGAACCGCAAATTACAGGTTTTCAGACTTTGATACTTATTTTCACAGCTTGTAAAGGGCAAGAAACCAAGAGCTGCTTATACCCCAATGACTTTAATAGAAGATTATAAGGGGTATGAAACAAACTAGGAGTAACCCATTTGTGCTTTGTCCCTTTCACACTTAGATGGATCAGTATGAAGGGATTGTAAAGAAAATTTTCTATATCTTGACTCATTAGGAGAATATGAAGTGCATCAGGAAACTTCTTGAATTATAGAATATCTGATTCTTAGTTGCTTGAAAGAATAGCCATATCCCTGGCAACTTTAAAAAAATAACTAAATTCTAAGAAAGAAGTCTTTACTGAAAATTAAGAAGAGGGACATATTTGGAGAATGAGCCCAGCTCTTTCCTACCCCTTTCCCCCTGTATCCCTTCAAGATTGTAGTTGGAATGGAAAGAGGGTTATCTCTCTTCTCCTTTCTTGCTACCCCATAGTGATACCCTGCAGATATCATTATGTCCAACAAAGAATGAACTGAATGAGTTCAGCTTCAGGGTTGAGTAGAGTTGTGGAGAGTTAACAGGTACCAGGTGCTGAAAAGAGAGCTCCATTTCTCCTAAAATATTCAGATACTTTCTGTTGAATTCCCCCATTACCAATAAAGAACACATCTTTATAACAAATGCTTTCAGTTAAGCAAAACAAATCAAGACACTATCCCCATAAGCTACACCGGGCATCCTACAAGCTCTCTGCCAAGGGACAAGCTGCCCCAGCGGTTTTTGAAGTCATGACTGGCCACCACATTGATTGCAGCTCTGAAGTCTCCAATTTGTTTTCCTTTACGTTTTTGCAATCATCATGTAAGCCGCCCTGGCTTTGCTTTGCTCTGCGTGAGATCATAAAGTCTCAGATTTTTTCTGAGTTCTTTCTATTTGCCATTTCTAACAACACAATAATATTCCATTCCATTCATTTACCACAAACTGTCCAGCCATTCACCAATCAATGGGGGTCTACTTTCTTCTAATTCTTTGCTAAACAAAAAGTGCTGCTTCCCAATATTTCTGTCCATTGTTGCCATTCCATCTTCAGAAATCATGAAAATGTGTTTAGGTCATGTGGGGAAAAAATAGTTCTATACAAAGAAAATTTTGACCCTCACTTCTGTTGGTGATCCTTTGCCAGGTGGTGTGTTTTTTAAGCAGCTAGGCAGATTCTAAATATATAAATATAAATATATGTGTGTGTGTATACACACACACACACACATATATATATACATACACACATATATATACATACACACCTAAAATAAACTGCATATGCATATACATATATATGTAGTTTATTTTAGGTACTCTTTTTTAGAGAAACAGCTTTTAGAAAATAATAATAATTGCAGGCTCTGGTGAGTATATCCAAAACCTTTTAATTTTATTGACAGTATCATCCAAGAAATTGTACATTAACAAAGAGTCATCAGAGAGAGAACTTGGTATCAGTTCATCCTTTTCAGACACTGACACTAATGATCCTTGATTGCCAAAGTTCAGAAAGCCAGCACTGACATAATGTAAAACACTTTATAAGAACTCATTTCTGTTGGGCCTAATTACTGCCTTGAAGTGGTTGTGATATTCCCTGTTGGTTAAGGATTAAAAAATACCTCCACATAAGTTTTTTGGAGGGGTTATGCAAATGGGCCAACTTATGATTCGATTATAATTTATATAATGGGAAGAAACCTCTTGAAATCATTTAGTCCAAGTCTGTCTTTTTTACAGATTGGGAAACTGAGGTCCAGAAGTTGTTAAAGGTCACAGATCTTATAATATAGCAAGCCTTGGATTATAAGGACAATCTTTTGAGAATCTCTTACTGGTATTTGGTTAGTTGATTTGGTTAGTATTTCTGGTTACCTATCAGTACTTCAAAGAAGGCCAAAGGGTAACGATAAAGTATTGACAAGTTATTATCAATACCTGAGCAAGTATGACTTTAGGTAAGTCAACTAACTTCTAGTATCTGAGGCAAATTCGACATTTCAAAATTGTTGTGGATCTATGTGAGAGGAAAGACTTCTCTTCTTCAAGTTCAAAGAGTTCTCTTTCTAGATAAAATTATAGGTCTGAGACTTGTAGTCAAGATTGAATTCAAATCTTGTCTCAGACAATTGTTGTCCACTCTGCTTCAATGATTATTCTGAAAGCCTGAATTTCTTCCAGTTAAACTGCTATGAAAATGATTTAAACATAACATGAATTTTGTGTTTCCTTACCCCACACTACTCAGATATCTTAGAATTAGAAGGCAGAGTAGAAATAGAATTTGTCATTATTTCCCAAAGGGAACCCAAAAATGAGAATTCCCAGAAACCTTGAAGCGAAAATCTAAAACTTTCAGATCAAAGAAAAATACTGTAAAAATCAGAAAGAAAGAACTTAAGGGCTAAGGACCAACAGTTTGAATCACAAACAATTTAGCGGTCACCAATATAAAGGGGAAAGTGAGCTTCCCTTGTAATATTCTTGAAGGTAAAGGATAATGGGTTAAAAGGATATAATTTATCCAAGAGAACTGAATATAATCCTACAGTGGCAAACAATGGACTTTTAAATAAAATAGAGGACTTCTAAGCATTCCTGAATAAAAGATAAGAAATATCCAGAAATTTTGGAATTTTATACAGGGGTGTGGAAAAACTTTAAAAAGGAAAACATAAATGAATAAGGATAGACTAGTTATATTTTAGTATGGAAAGATAATACATGTGTGTGCTCTGATTTTTATGATTGAAAGCCATAGAAGGAGTCTGTCAAAATCCTGTTATGTCATGATGATGTTAAAAAGAAGAATGCAAAGTGAAGGAATGTCTTGTGCTTAAAAACAAAACACACAAATTCTTATATTTTGCTTTTAAATTTTTTTTTTCCCTGAGGCACCTGAGGTTAAGTGACTTGCCCAAGGTCACACAGCTAGGGAATGTTAAGTGTCTGAGACCAGATTTGAACTCGGGTCCTCCTGACTTCAGGGCTGGTGCTCTATCCACTGTGCCACCTAGCTGCCCCTAAAATTTCTTAATTTAGGTTTTTCTGCATCTATTGATATTATTCTGAGATATTGATTATATAATTATTTGTTTTAATAATAACCAATACTTTAAATTTCCCAGTTTTCATTTTTTAAATTATCTCAAAATGCCCTTACAAGACATTCAGAAATTGTTGTAATATTTTTGCTGCTAGTATAATGGTGATAATAATAGTAATGGCTAACAACAATTTACATTTATATAGCATTTTAAGGTGTGCAAAGCATTTTACATGCATTAATCTATTTGAGTCTTCCAATATCACTATGATTTATGTATTGTATGTGCTATCATGCAAATGAAAGAATTGAGTCACAGGAAGGTTAAAAAAGTTGCCAGAAGCAGCATTTGACCCCATATCTTGCCTACTATAAGTCCAGCATTTTTTGTTCAATTCTTGTCTTTGATAAACTGTATAGAGAAATACAAAGAAATGGTTTCAGAAACCAGAGACCAATTATATTGTACATTAAAGCCAATGCAGACATTACTAAGAGCAATTGAGTGACTCAGTGGATAGAGCATCTGGCATAGAATCAGGAAGACCTTTCTCAGATACTTATTAGTTGTGTAACCTTATAAAAGGCACTTAACTCTATTTGCCTCACTTTCCTTATTTATAAAATGATCTGGTGAGGGAATGGCCAGTAACTTTACCAAGAAAACTCCAAAATAGAGGCATAAAGGATTGGGCATAACTAAAATGACCAAACAGCAACAGCCATTATTAATGTTTCATTTTTAAAGTTTAAAAAAGTTTTGAGAGGCATCAAAAAAAAAAAAAGAAAGCAAATTATTCTCACCAAAAATTTGAAAAGTCAAATACAACTTTTGAGAATGATCATGATGGTGATTAGTAGTAGCAGTAGTCGTATTTTAAAAAGAATTTAGGATAGAGGGGCTTAATTATGAATTATGAACTTGAATTATCTGTCTTCTTTGCATTTGCTTTTATCATATTTTATTTCTATTAAAAATTCTTTGTTAAGATGATGCTTAAATGATTTGTGAATTCATCAGTCCAAGGAAATCCCCTCCAAGGAGACCAGCTCCAAAAGCTTTGTGACTTTGCAGATAATTCCTAGTGTATGATAATATAATTCATCACCTTATCTTTTTCACAGTAGCAGGGATTAGTTTTCCCTAAATGGCAGCTAAAGTGTTCTGAGCAAATATCGGGCATCCATTCATCCGTCCATCCATTGACGTCAACAAATGTTTGTCAGTGACCAAGACAATATAGTTCCTTATGTTTTTCTAGTATCAGAGAGCTTTATTGAACTTAGGATGTGCCAGAAAGACCAGATATAGCTAGTCAGAAGCACAAGGGTATGGTCCTGACTTGTATTTAGGATGTTAGAATTCCCTTTTCTGGGACTTCTCTTTCTCATCAATGCAACTTGGCACTTAGTCTTTAAGAGTTACTTAAAATACTGAGGTGAGTGACTTTCCCAAGGTCTCCCAGCCAAGATGTGTCAGGGGCAAGATTCAGCAGGTTAAGTGATTCTCTCTCCCTGACATATTGGCTTCCTTCCTCTCTGTAGTGCATGTAATAATCACTAGGGGTGCCAAAGTTTTTTGCAAATAATCTCTGGGCTATCCCATCAGCTCTAATGCTTCTTTCATGGAGAATGAGTGTGGGAATAATTATATCAGGTTCAAGATATCCTGCTGTTGCACTCCCAATGGCAAAGCTAAAGATGAGAACTCCCCATCCTCACCCCAATGGATTTTCTTTTCAATAGTCAGGTAAAGGATAAAGTGAGTTTAAAATATTATATTTTGGAAATGACATAATAAGAAACATGAAACTCCTTTTTTAAATATGGAGTACACTTTCCCATAAACAATTATATTAGTAGGAAAACGACTCTTAAAGATGTCCCAAGAAAATAAATGACTAATAAGGAAAAATATATGTGGCCAGGGTGTATGAGAAGATAGGTAACTCACCCCTTCATTCATAGACTTCTAATAAATTCAGAAGATTCACTTTTGATTTATTTTCAAGCATTTCTGTAACACAGTACAATTAAAACAAAGATTGCATTTGAAAGTATAAATCTATTAGGTGAACTTACTGTTCCCTTCAAATGTACCACAATGTTATCATGTAAAATTTTCCCCCTTTTTTCTTCCCTACAGCCCAAAATTCTATAAATGGCTACTACTATACACAGATGTGTGCATGCAAAATTAATTGATTTATCCTTCTTTTTATTTAATTTCTGTTAATGATTTATGATGAGGTTTGCTTTTTTTATTCAGAGACCTCACCCTGTAATAATATAATTAACCTACAAGTTTCCTAAATTTGTGTACTTGTTGTCCAGGACACAACCCAGAAAATGATATTAATAACCACAAAATAATTCTGGTAGTCGAGGTTCCCCCACTTTTTACTTCTGAATTGCTTCTACTTCTCCAAGAAAATGAATGTGCTGGGGAAATAATAGGCAGAAATTTTCTATACCCAGGAGACAAGATCATTGTCTCTGCTAACTGCTCAGTGAATTTTTGCCATTTCCATGCACAAATGCCACTTAAAGTCTTACAAAGTGAAAAGTCTGAAAAGGCCTTTGTCTCATACCTGTGCATCAACTTCTCTGCCTTCAGAATAAAATCCGAGAATCTGTGATTTAGAATGGAGCTCACATACCATCTTTTGAAACCTTTTAACTTTGGATAAAGTCATAACTTGGAGAAATAGGGGAAGAAAGGAAACACATGGCAAAATGGGTGATTGGTGGAGATTACTTGGTCAAAAGTCTTATTACTTGATTTTAAGGCATGGGGAAGGAGTAGGAAAGGAATCATCTGATGTTACCTTAACCTTATCAATCAGTCAGTCGTGAAACTAAGTTCCTAATAGGTACCAGGAATTGTGCTAAAGTGCTTGAAATTTAAAAAAAAAAAGAAGGCAAATAAATAAATGTCACTGCCCTCTAGAAGTTCACAGTCTAATGGAGAAAACAACCAATAAAAATATATATAAAGGATAATAGGGAATAAATCCTCCCTCCCTTCCTCTTCCCCTCCTTCCCTCTCTTCTTCTTCCCTTCCCTTCCTCCTTCTTCCCTTCCCTCCTTCCCTCCTCCTCTTTCTCCCCTCCCTCCCTCCCTCTTTCTCCCCTCCCTCCCTCTTTCTCCCCTCCCTCCCTC
>JAJPUD010000641.1:282471-304039 GCA_023553655.1 Myrmecobius fasciatus
ATGAGACTGGCAAACCAAAGAGAAGGTTGTTACCATAGTCTTCATGTGAGGTGGTGATAGTATACCAGAATGATCAAACAGTGACAATTTCAGAGGAGAGAAGGGTCAATATCAGAGATATTGAAGGTGGAATTTGTAGACTTTGACAACAGATTGGATCTAGAAGGTGAGATACAGTGGGGAAGTGATGATGAGATACCAAGGATCACAGTAACAGGTGAAGTAGGAGGCGAGGAAGAAAAATGAACTCTGTTTTGAACATGTTAAGCACAGGATTTCTCCTGGACATCCAATTAGAGGTAGCTAAGATTGGAGGTCAGCATAGAATTGAGAATCATTATCATAGAAAAGAGAATTAAATTTATGGGAACTGTGACAAGATCATCAAGGACAATAGTGGAGAAGAAGAAAAGAAGAAGGCTCAAGGCAAGGTACTATGGGAAATGCAATTAGAGAATGTGCTCTAGATGAGGAGCCAGCTAAGGAGATAGAAAAGAAATGCTCAGATAGAGAGGGAGAGAGGGGTTGCCAAAAAGCCAGAGAGAAGAGTATTGAGAAGAGAGTGATGGGCGATTTCCCGCAGAGAGATCAAGAATGAGCACTGAGCAAAGGCCATTGGGTTTGGCAATTAAAAGATTATTTTTTTATTTTTATTTTTTATTAAAACTTTTTATTTGCAAAACATATGCATGGGTAATTCTTCAGCATTAACCTTTACAAAGCTTTCTATTACAAATTCCCCCCCCCTTACTCCCCACCCCTCCCCTAGATGGAAGGAAATCCACTACATGTTAATTATGTTAAAATACTTGACAAATCGAATATATGTATACATATTTTCACACATCATTTTTGTGCAAGAAAAATTGTATCTACAAGAAAGAAAAATCAGATAAAGGAAACACAATGCTAGCAAACAGCAATTGATAGATTATTGATGACTTTGGAGAGAGTAGTTTTAGGGAAATGATGAGGTAAGAAGTCAGACTTTCTAGAGTTAAGAAAACTGAGAGAAGAAGATACATATTGTAGATACTCCTTTTAACGTTAAAAAAACAAAGTGTAAAAGAGATAAAGGGTAATAATAGATATGGAAAGATGAAATAAGGAGTACTGAAAATAGGGGATACATGGATATGCTTGTAAGCAGTAGGGGGGAGGCTGTAGACAAGGAGAGACTGAAGATAAGAGATAGTGTAGAAATAAAAGAGAAAGCTGTTGAAGAAGATGGGATGAAATGGGACAGCTTGTGAAGACTGAGGGATTACTCTTTATAAAGAGAAAGGACAACTTTTGATGTGAAAGGAGTGAAGGAAAAGATGGAAGCAGAAGGTGTATAAGTGATCTGTGATGAGGAAGAGGAAAGATGAGGGAGTTCAAGGAAAATAGCTTCCCCCTATGTAAAATATGAGACTGAGCTCAACTGAAAGGAGGGGTAAGGGTGGAAAATATAATGAGGAATGAAAATGTTTGGAATAGCTGTTATGGAGAGAGAAGTAGTGAGTTGATGAAGGAGGTTATCATAGGATTAGTTAGCTATATTGAGGGCTTAGATGAGGTAATGTAATATATATATGTAGTAAATCCAATCAAAATAATTATATGATTTTCTCCACCGTCATTCAGCAGCATATGTGTAGGGGCAAAATTTAGGGAAAGTGATGCAAGTTTGAGACTTGGCAGGGTAAAAGTGTCATAATAAGAGTCAAGAGAAGAAGATAGGGTAGCATTAAACTGTTTTGCTGAAGGATCAAGGTGGGGAAAGATGATATAATGGTAATGTGGATTAGTGTAGCTGATAGAATGGTAATGTGGATTAGTGTGGGATGATATAATGGTTAGGTAGAGATGGCCTGAGAGAGCAATGGGGGGGGGTCAAGGATTGGAAGTCAAAATATGGATGAAAAGTATGGTTTGGTAAGAGAAGGCAGAGGGAGAGGTAGAAAGCCAATAGATGATAATCAGACAAAGGGATTTCAGGATTCTTGAACATTGAAAGAATTGCATGAAATAATGAAGAATGCAATCAGCAGAACCAAGAGAATATTATTCACAGTAGAAGAAATATTGTTTTAAGAATGACTTGTAGCAAATAAATCATTTGACTATTGTAAATAGCACCTTTCTTCAGGTGTCTTTTATAGTTAATTTGGGTATCTTCATTTACAGAAGTAGTCATAGAATAATTTTACATGTCTGTGTCTTTCTAATACTAGCTATCTGTAGGGCAGATGGGGGTTGGAAGAAAAAGAGAAATTTGCATGATAACTTCATTATATAATAAAGTTATAAGCTATAAAAGTTGTTATAATTATTATGTAATTAAAAGGAATATCAAATTGTACATAAAACATGGAGGAAATACATTTTTAGTGATTACAAAATATTGATTATGATAAATTTTGAATATGGCTAAATGAATGGAGAAATAGATGAATGAAAGTATGTTGAGAAACTGAGTGTTTAAGGTGAGCAAAAGTCTACACGCACACAAGAACATGCACTGAATTCCTCTCATATGAGGGCAGGAATTGGGAAGAACAGAAAAATTGTGAGCCAGGTGGCGAACTCTTAAAGGAAGGAAGGAGAAATGTCCTGGAGTTTTGTATACAAAAGCTGCCAGGATTTCAGAATTCTTGAACACTGAAAATATTGCATGAAATAATGAAGAGTAAAATGAGCAGAACCAAGATTTTGAATTTTGATTGGGTTGTAGATATAAATAACATAAACCTCAATGGAAGAGAGGCTACTGAGTCACAGAAAAATTGAGAGAATTTGGAAATGGAAATAGGAAATAAGGAGTATTCTAATTCTCCCACCTCAATCAATTAACTAAGGAGAATGACTGAAGAAGCAGTTGAAACTGAGAAGAATATATCATTAGAGGGAAACTAAGTTTCAGTAATAACTAGAAAATGAAAGGAATAGAAAAGAAAAAAGAAATGGGTTGAAGGGAAATTTGTTGCCTATGGAATGAGAATTTCAGAGGGCACAGAGAAAAGAGTGAGTGATAGATAGTTGAGGAGAATAAGAATAAGGAATCAGGTGAAGAAGAATGGTAAAAGGGATTTGAATGAAATGGGATTTTGGTGTAAGAATTCCAAATCACAGGGATATATAGTATATGACTGAGCATGAAAATGTTCATCATTAAATGGACTGAACAGTCCTTTCCCCAAGGGAAGCTGGAGGTTGGGCTTCAGACAAGTGCAGCATGAGATGAAATGGAAGGCACAGATGGAAGTCCCTGTTCGAGCTCTCCTTTTCCCTCCACAGTAAAAGGTACTCTGGAAACTGGGAGTTCTACTATCAACTTTCTTCATTTTATCTCAGTTCTCAGATACAACAATAGGAAATGGAAGGTCTGAAATCAAAAGAAAGGTTGCTACTCTTTGTACCAGAGATTTTCTACTCATGGTTGGGAAATCAGACTGGCTACAAGAAAAAGTTTTCTGATGTTGGAAAAAATAGAAGTCAGATACCCCAGGTCCTTTGTCACCTTCACTAAGGGGACACACAGAGGAAGAGATGAGGTCCCCTTCCTCTTGACATACATAATGTCATCTTCATATCTGTTATACGTGTGTAAAATAGAAATGTAATATATTTGGTTCTATTCTTTTCCTCTTTTTTTGAAGTTTTATTTATGTCTTTCGTTTGGACATTAACCTTTTAGAATGTCTTCTATCTATTCTCCAACCAGTGAGTCTTCCTAAATAACAAAGAAAAGCAGTTAAGAAAAACTATAACTATATCTTCTAATAGTTTAGGCAGCATTCATACTCACACCCATACCCTAAATGAAACAAAAAAAGAGGGACATTTGTGACTTGTTCAATTCCACATTATGAGGCTGAGTTGTTAAATAAATCTATTTCTTGTTTTATTTATATATTTTACAGTATTGTAGAAGTAATCATATTTTTTGGTTGGAAATTGCAATATCTCAATTTGGAACCGTATAAAATCTTATCTGCAATCATTTAGATACTGCTATATTTAGCTGAAAATCTCTTGTCTTTTTCAGAAATGTTAAGGCAGATATTCTTTTTTCAGGGAAGATAGATCCAGGAATATTACCGTTGCCAATAACAAAAATGTTTAAAAAACTTAGTGGCAAAATTGTCATTGGTATATTTTACAAAGATAAAATCAAATGAGCCAGATTGTTTCTTTCTGCTCATGATTACACCAAATTAGCTACCATATATAGGCTATGAGTATACAATATGATCATATCAGTGATCTTGCATCTTCTAAATCAATCTGAAGTATTCAATTTGATGAGAGGATCTGAGAAATGGACAATATAGACATGGTGAGTCACCAGGTAAGGAATGCCTAATGTACCCACACAGGTTTTTTGCTATTTCCTTTCTATTTATACTATCCACAAATATGCTTCCTCATATGGAATATATACCATAGAATATATACTATAGCAATATATATTGTAGAAACAATTTCATATTTAAATAAGAATAGAATAGGGACTTCTGCTGTTCATGACCAAAACTGCAAATACATTAATAACTCAAAATTACATATAACTTTAAAGTCTGTAGAGTTTTTCCCCAGAATCATAATATTGATCTTAAAATGCTATTATTATTGAATTTAGGTTATTATTTGACTTTTCATGAAGTCTTTCAGTTTTTAAAGGCAGAGAAAAAAGTAGTATGATTTTTCCACACTGGAAATTTCTCCCAGTAAGAAAATAACTATGAATTCCACCCCCCTTCAATCTACCTCAAGCCATCACCACTATAACCACCAAGAAGCTTTAAGTGATGGATTCTGCCTTTTATTTTGGTGATAAACATAGTCATTATGGTGGAGACAGACTTTTGTCCCTTCTTTTAATATCAAGAGTTGAACAACGGAATGGGACATTGGATTGGGTGCTGGACCTGGAGACAAGAAGATTCTTCTTCCTGAGTTCAAATCTGACCTCAGACATTAGCTGTGTGACTCTGGCCAAGTCACTTAATCCTTTTTACTTCAGTTTCATCAATGTGTGAAATGAACTAAAGAAGGAAATGGTAAATCTCTCTAGTATCTTTGCCAAAAATTCTGGAAAATTGTATGAGGAAGAGTTGGGCTTAACTCAAGTGAATGTCAACAATAATTAATGGTAAGGCTATGTTATAAAGCCAGTAGTAGTATTTTCTTTGATCTTTAATTCTTTATGTGCTCAGCTGGCTGATTCAGCTTCAGAGATGCCATTAAATTCAGAGTAAGTTCTATGCTTGAAAACTGGTCTTGGAGCCACATTCTGTAGCTCCACTTGAGTTATAGTTCTTTTCATATTTTCCCTAAAGAAGAGAAATATTCCAAAATAAGAAATGACCCTCTTTCTATGAACTAAGAAAAGATCCACTCTTGGATAATACATTGGGGAAAATGCAACCTCATTTCTAGGAAATAAGAAAAGAAGTTGGCATCTAGGTAGCCCCAGAATATGCTATTGTAGAAATTTGTTAGCTCTAAGAAGTATCTTTTCTTGCAACAATTCATTTTTTTCAACAATTGCTTTTTTATTTTTATTTTCCTACGAAAAAATAAAATTAGGATTTCTTTGCAGTGGTAGTTTCTTATTAGTAAGTTTTTTTTCAAAATTATTACATTTTCAGAGTGAAATAAATATTTCCACACTGAGGTTACAGCATAATTCTCTCTTGATACTTAGATTGGTTAGGTAAGGTGATATATAATTCATAAGGAAATGTAAAACTTTCCATACAAAACAAAAATCTATTTCTTCCCTTTCAAATACTATGAGTTTCTCAAATAAATAGAAGGTGATTTAGCTCAACCCTCTTATTTATTGTCATTGTTAATTATTTTATCCTGAATTTAACAAAAACAAATATAATGAGAATTTCATATACAAAATGGAACATTTGTACATGAAATTGGAAACCTCTATTATGTACAACTTGCTTTTCTTTTTAAGAATATTTTAATTTCTGTCTGAATCATTCAAAGCTTTTCTTTCTGTTCCTGTTTTCCCTCTGCTTTTGATTCTCTTGTGTGCATTACAAAGATACTTCTTTGACCTCTGTCTCTCTTTTCCTCCCTTCTTTTTCTCCTCTTCCTTCTTCTCTTTTTTTCAAATCTATTGTTAACCTTGCTCTATCCCTCAAGTCTTATTTGTTTAATTGGAGGAAAAAGAAAAGAAAGGAAGGAATAAGGGAATAATAATATCTTTATAGTATATACTTCTCCTGGCATGCTAAATCAATATTCTTTTGTAACTGTTGAATGAGTTGCAACAGGTGTCCTATTTATTTCCATTATTGAACATAAACTACCCCTACCTGAAATACCCTAATCTGACCATAATCTATTGTTTTTTCCACCTTCCCCCTCTCTCTGTATTTGCTTATAAAAGCCTAAATTTCATTTATAATGCGATCTCCATTTCCTTGACCTCTCTCTTTACCTAGGCCATCACCCTTACATTAGCTACTCTCCCTTCTTTTCCCCATTTGGAGCCCTTTGTGAACCAATTCAGCTTTATAATGTCTTCTTCTCATGAGTCTCTAGCTCCCATAAGATCCTCTTCCTCCTCCTCCTCCTCCTCCTTCTCCTCCTCCTCCTCCTTCTCCTACTAAATCCTTAGGCCTAATTATTATAACATTTGATAACATCTTCAATTATCCCCATACTGCATTGTTTCTTATTGCCTATAAATATGCCTAAGTCTCTCCTATCCTCAAAAACTCCTTACTTTATTATTTCATCCCTGATAAGTAATGATCCTTATAGCTCTTCTGTCTATTATGGTTAAACTCCTTGAAATGGCAATATGCAAAAGGTGCTTTGATTTTCTCTCGTCTCACTTTTTTTTAATCCCTTATAATCTGGCTTCTGATTTCATCATTCCACTGAAATTGCTCTCTCCAGATTTCCAGTAATCTTAAGTGCCAAATTTAATGACCTTGGTTCAATCCTCATTCTTCTCGGCATTTCTTCAGCTATTGATATTTTGATCCCTTTCTTGTCCTTGATAATATATTCCACTTTTCTTCTATCTATCCCCTTTACTTCTTTCCCCTTCCCCCCATCCAGTAGATGTCTTAAATTGAATGTGTTCAAACGTGAACTCATCATTTCCTACCAAAATCCTACCCTCACAAAGTTCTGTATTACTGTCAAAGGGACTACCATCCTCCCAGTCTCCCAAGCTCATATCTTCTCTCTTAACACATTACCTGGTCCTTAATAAGAGTTTTGTGACTGACTGACTTTAGTAAGAAGTGTATCCTGGGTATCATTATAAACTACCTTTGATTTCAACACCCTTGTTATGAACCACCTTATATTTTTACTGTAGCTATGAGTCATATTATTGAGATCCTCTAAACAAGTCTTGGCAAAGTGTATGATTTGGAATCATTTGGAGCTCTTTCCACATTAAAAATGAAAACAAAAATGTATTATCTGTGAATATCAAAGACCTACAGTTTTATAAGGTTTCTCCTATATGAAAAAATCAATCAATAGTTTGTGGCAGGATAACAGAAGTCTTTGCATGGGACCCAGTTGTTTTTACAGAATGAAAGCAAAAAGCATTTAATGAAATTAAAATCAATTAAAAATGTCTATTGGTTTTCCATGTTGAAAGGTAACTAACCGATGCAATGTATTCTAAATTGATGTAATATATTACAATTGGAAATCCATTAGCTGTGTTGATTTGTTATTGGGTTATTGATTTTCCTGCTCTTTCAACTTTCCTAATTTAAAGGGCCTTTTGTGAATGGAAATTGATTTAATTACAGTGTTTCAAGGCACAGTTAAAGATTACGTGATGTGTATTTTAAGTTGTGATGTTGTGTACCAACCACTTTCTACCACCCATTACTTATAAAAAGAGACTTCACATCATACTCTAAAATAAAGCATGTCCTTTACACAGTTTACTTTTAGGGGGAGAAGAAAAAAAAAAGACATTTACTTGATAACTATCATATACTTAAAAGAAATGCAAGTTATATGTAATAGATTTGCAGTTTCATGTAAAATCTTTTTTTATTATGCTATGTTATGGAAATGCTTGTTTCATTTAATAAATTAAAAATAAAATACATTTTTAAAAAATGAAACAAATTAAGAAAATCATTTTTTTAAGTCCCTTAGTCATTTTTTCTTCAATAATGTAAAGTAGGAATAATTCTGAAAATAGGGCACATCATTTACAATGTGTCTTTGAAAGTAATTTGAAACTCTGAGAACTCAATTTACTCAGTTGACAAGTAACTGTTCAACAGGTGATTTGAATCCACATTAGTAGATGAATATAACTTTTAGCAATTTTAGTCCAGGAGATAATTAATACAATGGAAAGATCATTGGCCTTGGAGTGATAGGATAGAATTTCCAAACTGGTTTACTGCGTGGGTGACATTGGTACATCACTTATTTTGTTTCTTAACTTTTTTCCTTTTTTCTTTCTTTTTTTAAAAGTTTAAGATTGTATTATATGGCCTCTGTGGTCCCTATTAAACTTATTCTTTGGTCTTATTCTAGGCTCCTAGCCCTATGCTGTATCCACCACATCAATCTGATTCATTGTAAATCTGTAAAAACCCGGTGTCATCAAGACTTACCTACCCCATGATTCTCTCAGTCAGGGGTCAGTGGCTCTTAGAGTAGACATCAGAAGCTGGGTATAATTACAGCATTTGTGTACTTGCCTGATTATGGGTTCCAGAACCTTATGCAATGTGTCATAAGAGTTTCTGATGATTAAGCTTTGTAATCCTGATTGCTTACACCAGTCTGCCATTTTGAGCTTAGTGCACTGGCTTAGGGCTAATGGGGAAAGAAATGATGCTTTCCTCAACTTTTTATTTAGTCTCTGGATTTAGGAAAACATCTAAGCTTCTGAATGGAAGTCACAATTTTGTGGTGAGACTTCTCTTCACACAGATTTGGTTTTGGTTCTATTAGTACTCAGTGAAAACAAGTAGGCAGCTAGGTGCAGTGGATAGAATATCCATCCTGGAATCAGAAAGATATTAGTTCAAATCCAGCATCAGATACTATCTGTATGATGCTGGACAAGACATTTAACTTTATGTGCCTCAGTTTCTTTATCTGTAAAATGAGCTAGATAAGGAAATAGAAAAAACATTTCTGTATCTTTTCCAAGAAAACCCTAAGTGGGGACAAAACATAATTGATTCACACAATGTTCATTCCCCTCCTTTCTTTCCCTCAACTAGTATAGGCTTTCTTTGCCTCTTGCTGAGATGTTATTTCCCTCATTTTACCTCCACTTTTGTTGGACATGATTTAAATGAATGAATGAATGACAACAAGGAGGGGAAATAGAGTACAGGTTTCCCAACATCTTGGTTCATATGACAAAAAAAGTATCTATCCTGTTCAAGTAATTTTTTTTAAATATTTTTTTAATTTTATTTGCATAACATATGTGTGGGTAACTCTTCAACAATAACCCTTACATACCTTTCTGTTACAAATGTTTCCCCCCAGCTACCCACCCCTCCCCTAGATGGCAGGATATCTACTACATGTTAATTATGTTAAAATATTGGCAAATCGAATATATGTATACATATTTCCAAACTTATCATTGTTATGCAAGAAAAATCTTATCTACACAAAAAATATATCAGATAAAGGAAACACAATGTAAGCAAACATCAATCAAGGAGTATGAGAATGTTATGTTGTGGTCCACATTTCACATCCCTCTCTCTGGGTGTATATGGCTTTCTTCAGTGAACAATTGGAGGTGGTTTGAAACATTTCATTGTTGAAGAGAGCCATGTCCATCAGAATTGATCGTCATATAGTACTGTTGTTGCCCTGTATAATGATCTCCTGGTTCTGCTCATTTCACTCAGCATCAGTTCATGTAAGTCTCTCCAAGCCTCTCTGAAATCATCTTGCTGGTCATTTCTTACAGAACAATAATATTCCATAATATTCATATACCATAATTTATTCAGCCATTCTCCAATTGAAGGGCATCTATTCAATTTCCAGTTTCTAGGCACTACAAAAAGGGCTGCCACAAACATTCTTGCACATGTGAGGCTTTTTCCTTCCTTTATGATTTCTTTGGGATATAAGCCCAATAGAAATGCTGCTGGGTCAAAGGGTATGCACAATTTGATAACTTTTTGAGCGTAGCTCCAAATTGTTCTCCAGAATGGCTGTATCCTGTTCAAGTAATTTTTAAACAGTTATCTTCTATTGGGAATATCATCACTGCTAAGTATATATTCAATACCTACTATTTCCTCCAATTAAACAAATAAGACTTCAGGGATAGAGCAAGGTTAACAATAGATTTGAAAAAAGAGAAGAAGGAGGAGGAGAAAAAGAAGGGAGGAAAAGAGAGACAGAGAGGTCAAAGAAGCATCTTTGTAATGCACACAAGAGAATCAAAAGCAGAGGGAAAACAGGAACAGAAAGAAAAGCTTTGAATGATTCAGACAGAAATTAAAATATTCTTAAAAAGAAAAGCAAGCTGTACATAATAGAGGTTTCCAATTTCATGTACAAACGTTCCATTTTGTATATGAAATTCTCATTATATTTGTTTTTGTTAAATTCAGGATAAAATAATTAACAATCACAATAAATAAAATAGGGTTGAGCTAAATCAGGTATTATACTAAGAGTAGAAGATATAGAGAAAAGCCAAAACATTCTGCCTTCAAAGAACTCAGAATCTAGTGATCTAAAGAGGTCAAAGGCAGGGAGAAAACCCTCATATATAATACATGGTAATGTGATGCCATTTCATGGTACCAGAAACCAAAACAGCAATAAAACAAAACTTTTAAAAATAGGCTTATCAATTGCAAAGTGATTGATTAAATTGTAGTGCATAAATGAAATAGAATATGATTATAGGATCAAAAATGACATATTTGAGGAATTCAGATAATTTAAAAAAGAATTACCTGAAATAATTCAGTTTGAATTTGGCAGAAACAAAAGAAGAATATACATGATGACTTAAATAATACAGAGGATAACAAATTGGAAATACATTGTTTCTCATATCGATGAAAAACTCAGTTGACACAAGATGATTGAGATGAAGCATATTTCCCTGTTTTCTAGAGAAAAGATAGGGAAAAGGGAATATGTATTTTTAAAAGTATCTACTATATGTCAAGCACTCTGTTAAACACTTTACAAAACAATGTTTTCTTATTTGATATTTATAACAACCCTGGAAGTAAGTGCTATTTTCTCTATTTTCCAGAGGGAATTTAATCTGTCTAATTTATTTATCTAGGATTGCACATCTGGTAAATGTGAGACTGGGATTTGAATTCAGGTCTTCCTAACTCGGGACTCGGAGTTCTATTTACTGCAGCAACTAATTGCTTCCATGTCCAAGGTAGGCTATGCTGTGAAATAAAACTACATGATCAGAACTGGTCAAAGTGTTTCTTTGATTTGCTTAATTACTTTTTTTTTGTTAGGAGCTGGTTTGGGCAGTTTAGGGAGGAAAAATTTTAGCAAATGACGAATTATATAAAAAAGCAGTGACAAAAATGTTTTTTCTTGTGATATATACATACATACATACATATACACACATATATAAATTGTCATTAATTTTCCTCAATTCTTATCTTTTTATGGAGTTTAGAAAGAAATAGTCAAAGAACAAATTCAATCCTATTATTATTCTTTGGTGTTGAATGTTTGGCAGATTATTGCCCAGGTCGGTAAAGTGATTATTTTCTAATAGTTAAAGTATAGGGATTTGAGTCCATCTTATGTAGACTCAATGAAAATCTCTCTAGGAAAACTTAAGTAGCAAATACAATGATAAAGATAATAAGTACTTTACACTGTAGCCAGTATTTTGACTCCCATCACTGTTTTTATTACTATTATGATTGTTCTAAAGACCTTTGTTCAAATAATGATTCAAAATCCAGAAGTGTAATGTTGTTCGCTCCTTAAATTTTTTTTGTGTTCACTTTTACCCTAGGGATCAGCAAATGCTACAAATTAGAATTTGATTTGTTTTGTTGTTGACTTTCCAGTTTTTAATGAAGTGATATGGGGAAAAATTGTTAATTTTTTTAATAATGCAAATTAAATATAAAAGTGCATCTTCAATTTTAGAAAGCCCATTGTTTAATTTTTTACTAGTATATATATTCTTCCATCTAATCTATAATAAATTTAAGATAAGAGTCTAATCACTTTGTTTCTGAATCTCCATTCTCTGACTTACAAAATTAGGAGATTTGATGATTTTTGAGATCCTTTCTAGCTTTGATTTTTTTTTTTTATGATCTTTGATGACATGTAGATTGAACATGAAGAGATTTGGTGAACAAATTAAAATTTCCAGGACCACTTCTATACTGTTACCCTAACTCTTAGTAGGTCCTTATAAGTCAGTTCTCCCCTCATTACTATTTCTTTATCATTTATCTGGATGTCACTCACTATGGCTCATCCTAGTTCATCTAGGTGCGTAATTGTTAATTACTACTGAATCAAAGAAAATTGCTGTGGGACAGCTACAAACTGAGTTCTGTTAAAAGGCTTTTACTGAAATCTCTAAGCTGTAATAAACATTACATGCTTACTGGTGTACTAATAAAGGTCTAGTTTTACTAAAATAATTTAATTTTCTTTCTCCCAGAAAGAGTTTAATAAACATTGGGATTAAATCGGGAGCTGGAAATGTTTTGCCTAATCAGGATGGCTGTGTGTAATATAATTGTGAATCTCAGGAGGAAAAGTGAATAGTGATTAGTGATCAGGAAGAAAAGACACATTAATATAGAGAGCCCCAAAGTGGAAGTCAATGGTCCCCAGTAGGCTTAAAGGCAGTGAGTTAGAGCCAAGGTTTACTTCACATCAGTGAGTATATAATTTTATCCTACTTTGCTCCGAATACCAGGGTGAGGTGACCAGAAAGAACTATGGAGGCTTCTTCTTTCTTTCATTTTTGTAAGAAGCAGGGGCCAGTTTATTAATTGGTATCAAAGTGGTTTCTTCTGAAGAAGAAACATTTGTGGACTTCTGCCCTGTTTATTAGTAAGGAGAGTGATATAACAAAGTGATGAAAAATGACGACAGTAGCTCTGCACTGGATTCAGTGAGGAATTCAGTGAGGAAAGAAAGGATGTTGAAAAAAAAAAGTGTTAGGTAACTTTATTGGACCTTCATGCTACAAATGTATTCACGTGCAGAGAATTGAGGCAAATTGCCTCCTTCTCTTCACACAGATAACAAAATTTATGTGCATATCTTTTCCTTTGACAATTTTTTTTAAGTTTCTGTGTACGTGTGTGTGTGTGTGTGTGTGTGTTAAGGGAAGAATCATGGATTTTTTCCAATCTTCTTTGATATTTTTACCTTCTCTTTAATTCTTACCCTCTACTCACCAATCATAATAAAAATAATGGCAATGATCTATATTTATATGGTGCTTTAAGGTTTTCCAAATATTTCATCTGCGTATTATACCATTGGATTATTTTGAGACCTGAGGTTTGATCTTGTCTCTTCACATAATAGATCTATCTCATTCCATTTTTGGTTGAATTTCTGCCTCTCCACATAACATTTGGAGCTCTCTTTGCTTTTATTGATTGGTTCTTTTCCTGAAACTTCATTTTAAGGAAAGAAGCAGGGCCAACCATGCCTTCAGACTCTTTTCCTAACTTTTAGGACATTCTATGCCATGCATGTCCTAGTCGATGTACTTTCTTCCCTACTCCCTATCTCCTTTTATCCTTCCTTTTATATATTCTTCCCACCACTACTCCATTGGGATGTAAGTTCATTAAGGAGAGGGGGTGTTTTTCTTTTTACTGCTATTTCTAATCTAAGTGTTAGCCAAACTTCAGTGGATCATCAGTAAAAGTTGGGATATGTGTGTGTTTATTTTTATAGTATAAATATACATACACATATGTATATATACACACACAAACATATACACCTACATACAAGTATACATGTATACATGTACAAAATATATCTATATATAATTTTATTTTTCTCCAATTACCTGAAAAAATTTTTAACATTTATTCCTTTTTTTATTTGTAAGTTTTGAATTTTAAATTCTATCCCTCCATCTTTCCCCTGCTTTTCCCCCTAGCAGTCTGATATAGATTCAATGTGTGTAATCATGTAAACTATTTCCATATTATAAGTGATTAATAATTGTTTCTTGATTGACTTTTGATTCAGATTAAATATTAAAGATAATAGAATTTCTGGGTGGAAGAAATAAGATCACCTGATTTACTTTTTTTTTTTTGAAGGGAGCATTTAAGTGAATGTCTTTTTATATCATAGACATTTCCTAATAAATCCCCTGTGCTAATCCTATCTCCTTAGAGAGAAACATAGTTAAGAACAGTTGGACACGATGACTGGGAATTATTATACTCTGTGGTTTACACTCATTACCTTTATTTTTGAGATGAGTAAATTGATATTCCAAAGAAATTAACTTGTTTCAGGTTTTCTATTTCCCTAGCAGTAATCAACACATGGTAGTTGTGTTTTGTTGCAGAGTATGGAAGGATAAGCAGGCTCTCAGCATTTGTTTACTTTATAGCTGCAGCAACTTAAGGATCCCATTAACATATTAGTACAGCAACTCAAAAGGTACAGAAAGCTAATGAACCCATACTCTGTGTTTTTCATTGTCTGTCTCCAACATTCATATATCTACAAAATGAGAAAAGAATGGGTTTTCTCTATATAAAAGAACTGTACCTAATGACATCCCAGGACAGATGATGAGAAAATTAACAATATTCTCAAGTCTTCATTCATTATGAATTCATTTGGAGGTCAGGTTGGAGGATGATACTGCTGTCCCATTACCTTAGAAACAGGGGGATATACCCGATGACCCTTCAAAGTACCAGCTTCTCAATAGACTAAAGGCAAAGTCTCTACTTTTTAGAATCTCTACGTTTCATTTCGGGTCCTATCATCTATGGCTGCTCACAACTCCCTTCCTGAATTGTTAGTATTTTACAATTCTATTATTACTTTCATTTTATTTGTCTTTATTTTAGAGTTATTTTAAGTTATTTGCATAATTTATTTGTTCTCTTTTCCAATAGAATATAAATTTTTCATGAACAGAGATTTTTCTTTTTTTCCTGTATATCCCTAGTGCCTACCAGTTTATGGTGTTTGTTGTATTAAAATGAATTATATTTCATTCTTATTATCTTTAGATTTCAATTTCACTCAGGATTTGAAACAGCAACAAAGATAGTTCAATCCAATGTCTTTAATCTGAATTGGCAAGACCTTAAAGGCAGTAGAAGTAAGATTTATATGGAAGGAAATGTATATAGTTGAAGAGAAGAGGGAAGAATAAGGATGATTTTCCCATAAACCTTGTTTAAAAAATTAAAAAAAATACATTCTTCCTTGGATTTTAAGAAGTCACAATGGATTTTCCAGTTCCATTGACCAAAAAGCACTATCTCATTCTTTTGGAGAGGTGAGAAGTTGATGTCAGCTTTTTTGGTAAGATAGGAAAATAAAGATAGAAGACATTTCTAACAGTCCATGAATAAGTTATATCAGAAACATGAAGAAATCTGGGTTAATTAAAGGAACTTATCCAATTGAAAAACTGTTAAAATTCTTCTCAATAACTTGCATATTTATTTCAAGGAGTTTGAAAAGCCTGGGGGGTAAAGAGGGAAAGAGGAAACAGTTATAGGTTTAACCAGGACATAGTTTTGCCTGAGTGAACAAGAACAAGTGCTTCCCTTTGATAACTGTGCTGAGATCAGACTTTGAATATTAAGAAGGGTTGGGGGTAAGAGTAAAAACAAGGGAATCTAATTTCAAGACAAATGGCTGTGGATTATCATTAAATTGCAATGATTTGTACCAGTATTTATGCTTTAAATATATAAATTGCAAAGACTATTTTTAAACAATTCACCTAACTCCCCCAAGTGAATGTGATATTTAGCTGCAAATAAATGGGATGACAAGAAGGTGATGATCTGTTTGAAGCTTGCTTTTCAGCATGAGTTTAGACTACAATGAAAAATGATGAATTCCAATTAATGTAGAAAACCAAAATTTGTTAATATTTTTCATTTTTTTCTTCCTCATAACACTCCACCCACTGTGGAGATAAAGAAAAACCCTTTTACAGAAATAAGAAATTCTTAGAAGCAAGTTAAGTAGGATTGAAACAAAAAGAAATCTAGGTAAGTTCTGGAGGCACTCTCAACTTTCTTATGCAATAAGATGCTGTTTTTGCCCTATGCCTCATCTAGAAAAAACTCTGAGGGACTGAAGGATGGTTTTCCAGTGTTATAGGATGTAGCAAGTCCCTATTAGTGTGCTTCACCCCTATGATTTGCATTCGGTATACATTAGCCATAAGGATTTTGGTCTCCCTCATTAGATTGTGAGCTCCTTGGAAGCAAGGCCTTTCTTTTGCCTCTTTTTGTATCCCAAAAGTTTCAGTGCAGTGTCTGCATAAAGTAGGAACATAATGTTTCTTCGTTGACATTTAGAAAGGGGTATTTACGAAAATGGGGCAGGTAAATAGTACAGTGAACAGAGTTCTGAGCTTGCAGTCAGGAAGAGCTCAAATGTAATCTCAAATATTTATTAGCTGTGTGACCTTGGGCCAATCAATTCATCCTGTTTGCCTCAGTTTCCTTATCTGTAAAATAAACTAGAAAGAAAAATGGCAAATCACTCCAGTAGCTTTGCCAAGAAAGCTCCAAATGGGGTTATAAGAGTTTACCATGACTGAAAACAAACAATAAAAATTTACTAAGGTAGGATAGTAGGAACAATTGGTACAAATGATTTCTTATCTAGGGTCTGATGTACTCTTCCACCAATACATAGAGTTCAGGGGGTAACAGTCTTGGAAGTCTTTCTGTTGGAGTACTTAAGATGTTTGTCATTCTCTCTCTCTCTCTCTCTCTCTCTCTCTCTCTCTCTCTCTCTGTTTAATCAATGCCATTTAAAACTATATTTTCTTCCTACTTTGGCCAGATAGAATTGTTGATATGTTCTCTAAAAACTGTGTGTGTGTGTGTGTGTGTGTGTGTGAGAGAGAGAGAGAGAGAGAGACTTGCTAGGAGAAACACTTTTCTAGACCATGAAAGAGGAGATTCCTTTTTTTTTTAATTTTGTTTTGTTCTTGCTCATTCTATTGCTCTTCTGTAGGGCATTCGTTACTTCCATTCAATTATACCTTATAACTGTTACCTAATACTTAACCCAAACTTTGCCTATTAATTCCTTATACAAATCCTTTTTGTTCATGAATACGGGTTGTACAATAGTCATCTTAAAATTCTTGATCTTTGTCTCCCTAAATTTTAACATTTTCTGAAATTTTAAATTAATTTTTTCTGACTTCTAAGGTTTATAAGAGTTATATATTAAGATAATATCCCCCAATTAAGCACAAATAATCTATGACTTTCTCAACACCAGGACACCAGTCAATTTTAGATCTCAATACACATTCATATAATGAATTCATATGCATTCATATAAACCTGGACAGAAGGGATTACTTTTTATTTGCTCTAAATGTTGATTAGTACCATTCAAGTTAACATACTTAAGAACATCTAATTAATATCATTATTAACTGCTAATGATAAGTGCAAATGATATGTACTAATCTGAAAAGAGATATTCAGAAGCAAATGTTGACAGTAAACACATTTCCTTTTAAAAAATGAACCCTAGATTTTAAAAGTTTTCCTTCCTTCCTTCCTTCCTTCCTTCCTTCCTTCCTTCCTTCCTTCCTACCTTCCTCTTTTTTTCTTTCTTTTTCTTATTCTCTTTCTTTCTCTCCCTTCCTCTCTTTTTCCCAGTCCTCCCCCCACCAAATGAATAATGTGAAAAATGTTTTACATGATTGCAAATGAATAACCTATATCAAATTGCTTATTACCATCTCAGGTAGGGGGGCAAGGAGAGAGTGATATAATTTGAATTCAAAACTTTTAAAGAAATGAATGTTAAAATAGTGTTCATGTGTAATTGGAATTTTTTTAATTTTAAAAATTTGTATGCTTTTTTCCCCATCTAAATTTATCACCTGGGTTGCATGCTTAGACTAAATTTTTCCTGCTTGTCAATTAATTGTTAGGCTTTTGATTTAATAATTATTTACATCTGAACACACTGAAATAGTGCAATTTTGTACATGCTGTGCTGATAGTCCAAATCCCAATTAATATTTACATCAGCTATTGTTTCTTTAAAAAAAATCTTTTTTTCCAATATCACTGTTATTTCTCAATATATGCTTCCTTCCTTATGCAGCAAAGTATTTCTTATATAGGAAAAAAGGAGTTATCAGAATTAATATAACATCTTTTTTTCTGATAACATTTTTAGGCTTTTAGTCTTTTTTGTTTTGTTTTGTTTTACCCTCTGAAAAAGGGAGAGAAGGTAAATTATAACCTTTCTTTACAGTTATATTCATTTTAATTATTCAGCATTTGGTTCTTTTTATTATTTCGGTTGCATTGCTATAGTCAATGTGTATATTTGTTCTTTTTTATTTCATGCTGTAGTAGTTTATTTTATTCCCATGCTGCTCAGAATTCTTCCCATGCATTGGTTCTTACTACACAGTAATATTCCATTACATCCATAAACTGCAATTTATTTAACCATTCTCTGTTGAATGGAATTTGTTTCCAGTGCTCTGCTACTATTAAAAAAATGTTGCTATAAATATTTTGGTGTTGAGGGTAATTTTCTTCTTGTTTTTAACCTTACTTGTGCATTTTGTTAATTGGGGGATATCTGAGTCAAAGGTTATAGACATTTTCAATCATTTCTTTGCTTAGTAGCAAATTGCTCTCCAGAAAGTTTAGAACAAGTCATACTTCAGCAAACATTGAATTAAATTATATTTGTCTTCTTGTCACTCAAAAATTGACCATTTTTGAATCAACTTTGCTAATTTGTTGGATATGTGATAAAATCTTTAAGTTATTTTGATTCACATATTAAGTTTACCATTTTTTATTTCAGAGCTTACGAATCTTCTTTTAAGAGATTTGTATTGCTTCTGTTTTTTATACCTCAGTGGTATACCACAACGCCTTCTATATAGCAGGGATTTTTTTTTTAAATTTTATTTGTATAACATATGTGTGGGTAATTCTTCAACAATAACCCTTACATAGCTTTCTGTTACGAATTTTTCCCCCCAACTCCACTCCCCTCCCCTAGATGGTGGCAGGATATCCACTACATGTTAATTATGTTATAATATTGGCAAATCGAATATATGTATACATATTTCCAAACTTATTGTGGTGCAAGAAAAATCTAATCTACACAAAAAATATATCAGATAAAGGAAACACAATGTAAGCAAACATCAATCAAGGAGTATGAGAATGTTATGTTGTGGTCCACATTTCACATCCCTCTCTCTGGGTGTATATGGCTTTCTTCAGTGAACAATTGGAGGTGGTTTGAAACATTTCATTGTTGAAGAGAGCCATGTCCATCAGAATTGATCGTCATATAGTACTATTGTTGCCGTGTATAATGATCTCCTGGTTCTGCTCATTTCACTCAGCATCAGTTCATGTAAGTCTCTCCAAGCCTCTCTGAAATCATCTTGCTGGTCATTCCTTACAGAACAATAATATTCCATAATATTCATATACCATAATTTATTCAGCCATTCTCCAATTGAAGGGCATCTATTCAATTTCCAGTTTCTAGCCACTACAAAAAGGGCTGCCACAAACATTCTTGCACATGTGGGGCCCTTTCCTTCCTTTATGATTTCTTTGGGATATAAGCCCAATAGAAATGCTGCTGGGTCAAAGGGTATGCACAGTTTGATAACTTTTTGAGCGTAGCTCCAAATTGTTCCACGGAATGGCTGTATCTGTTCACAGCTCCACCAACAATGCATCAGTGTCCCAGCCCTCCCACATCCCCTCCAACATTCATCATTAACTTTTCCTGTCATTTTAGCCAATCTGACAGGTGTGAAGTGGAACCTCAGGGTTGTCTTGATTTGCATTTCTCTGATCAATAGTGACTTTTCATATGACTATAAATAGTTTTAATTTCATCCTCTGAAAATTGTCTGTTCATATCCTTTGACCATTTATTGATTGGAGAATGGCTTGAATTTTTATAAATATGAGACAATTCTCTATATATTTTAGAGATGAGACCTTTATCAGAACCCTTAAATGTAAAGATGATTTCCCAATTTATTGCTTCCCTCCTAATCTTGTCTGCATTGATTTTGTTTGTACAAAAACTTTTTAACTTAATATAGTCAAAGTTATCTATCTGGTTTTCAATTAAGAGTTCCAGTTCTTCTTTGGACATAAATTTATTCCATCTCCATAGGTCTGAGAGGTAAACTATATTACATTCCTCTAATTTACTTATCGTATCACTCTTTTATCCAGATCATGAACCCATTTAGATCTTATCTTGGTATGTGGTGTTAGATGTGGGTCAAGCCCTAATTTCTTCCACACTAGTTTCCAGTTTTCCCAGCAGTTTTTGTCAAATAGTGAATACTTATCCCAAAAGCTGGGGTCTTTGGGTTTATCAAAGACTAAATTGCTATAGTTATTGCCTAGTTTGTCTTGTGATTCTATCCTATTCCACTGATCGACTACTTTATTTCTTAGCCAGTACCAAATGGTTTTGATGACCGCTGCTTTGTAATATAGTTTTAGATCTGGTACAGCAAGTCCACCATCGTCAGCCTTTTTTTTTCATTAATCCCCTTGAAATTCTTGACCTTTTGTTTTTCCAAATGAACTTTGCTACTATTTTTTCTAGATCTGTAAGATAATTTCTTGGGAGTTTAATTGGTATGGCACTAAATAAGTAAATTAGTTTGGGTAATATTGTCATTTTTATTATATTCGCTCGGCCTACCCATGAGCATTTTAAGTTTTTCCAATTGACTAGGTCTGATTTTATTTGTGTGGAGAGTGTTTTGTAGTTTAGTTCATATAATTCCTGACTATCCCTTGGCAGATAAATTCCCAAATATTTTATAGTATCAACAGTTATTTTGAATGGAATTTCTTTTTGTATCTCTTGCTGCTGAACTTTATTGGTAATATATAAAAATGCTGATGATTTATGTGGATTTATTTTGTATCCTGCAACTTTGCTAAAGTTGTGAATTGTTTCTGGTAGTTTTTTTAGTTGAGTCTTTAGGGTTCTCTACGTATATCATCATGTCATCTGCAAAGAGTGATAATTTGGTTTCCTCATTTCCTACTCTAATTCCTTTAATCTCTTTTTCTTCTCTTACTGTCAAAGCTAACATTTCTAAGGCAATATTAAATAATAATGGTGACAGTGGGCAGCCTTGTTTCACTCCTGATCTTATTGGGAATGGTTCTAGTTTGACTCCATTACATATGATGCTTGCTGAAGGTTTTAAGTAGATACTACTAATCATTTTAAGGAAAAGCCCATTTATTCCTATACTCTCCAGTGTTTTTAATAGGAATGGGTGTTGGATTTTATCAAAGGCTTTTTCTGCATCTAT
>JAJPUD010000641.1:304439-330719 GCA_023553655.1 Myrmecobius fasciatus
TAATGGTGACAGTGGGCAGCCTTGTTTCACTCCTGATCTTATTGGGAATGGTTCTAGTTTGACTCCATTACATATGATGCTTGCTGAAGGTTTTAAGTAGATACTACTAATCATTTTAAGGAAAAGCCCATTTATTCCTATACTCTCCAGTGTTTTTAATAGGAATGGGTGTTGGATTTTATCAAAGGCTTTTTCTGCATCTATTAAGATAATCATATGGTTTTTATTAATTTGGTTACTAATATAATTGATTATGCTAATAGTTTTCCTAATATTGAACCAGCCCTGCATTCCTGGTATAAATCCTACTTGGTCATGATGTATTATCCTGGGGATGACTTTCTGTAATCTTGTTGCTAAAATCTTATTTAAAATTTTTGCATCAATATTCATTAGGGAAATGGGTCTATAGTTTTCTTTCTCAGTTTTCTCCCTACCTGGTTTAGCTGTCAGCACCGTATCTGTGTCATAAAAGGAATTTGGTAGTACACCTTCTTTCCCTATTTTTTCAAATAGTTTATATAGTATTGGGATTAATTGTTCCTTGAATGTTTGGTAAAATTCACATGTAAATCCATCTGGCCCTGGAGATTTTTTTCTTAGGGAGTTGATTAATAGCTTTTTCTATTTCTTTTTCCAAAATAGGGCTATTTAAATAATTTATTTCCTCTTCTGTTAATCTGGGCAATCTATATTTTTGTAGATATTCCTCTGTTTCATTTACATTATCAAATTTATTGGCATAAAGTTGGGCACAGAAACTCCTAATTATTACTCTAATTTCCTCTTCATTGGAGGAAAGTTCTCCCTTATCATTTTTGAGACTAATAATTTGATTTTCCTCTTTCCTTTTTCTAATCAAATTAACTAAAGGCTAATCTATTTTGTTGGTTTTTTCATAAAACCAACTCTTACTTTTTATTTATTAATTCAATAGTTTTTTTATTTTCAATTTTATTGATCTCCCCTTTAATTTTGAGAATTTCCAATTTGGTATTTAATTGAGGGTTTTTAATTTGGTCTTTTTCTAGCTTTTTTAATTGTAAGCCCAGTTCATTGATCTTCTCTTTGTCTGTTTTATGCAAGTAAGCATCTAGAGATATAAAATTACCCCTTATAACCACTTTAGCCGTGTCCCACAAATTTTGGTATGTTGTCTCATTGTTGTCATTCTCCTGGATGAAATTCTCGATTGTGTCTCTAATTTGCTCTTTCACCCATTCGTTCTTCAGGATTAGATTATTTAATTTCCAAATAACTTGTGGTCTATTTTCTCCTGGCCTTATATTACATGTGAGTTTTATTGCATCATGATCTGAAAAGGATGCATTTACTATTTCTGCTTTTCTGCATTTGATTTTGAGGTTTTTATCCCCTAACACATGATCAATTTTTGTATAAGTTCCATGGATCCTTGAGAAAAAAGTATACTCCCTTCTATCACCATTCAATTTCCTCCAGACATCTATCATACCTAACTTTTCTAGACTTTTGTTTACCTCCCTAACTTCTTTCTTATTGATTTTGTGATTTGATTTATCTAATTCTGAGAGAGCAAGGTTGAGATACCCCACTAGTATAGTATTACTGTGTATTTCTCCTTGCATCTCTGTTAGTTTCTCCTCTAGGAATTTGGATGCTATACCACTTGGTACATATATGTTTAGTATTGATACCGCTTCATTTTCTATGGTACCCTTTAGTAAAATATAGTTTCCTTCCTTATCTCTTTTAATTAGATCTATTTTTGTTTTTACTTGATCCAAGATAAGGATTGCTACCCCTGCCTTTGTTTGTTCACCTGAAGCATAGAAGATTCTGCTCTAGCCCCTTACCTTCACTCTGTATGTATCTCTATGCTTTAGATGTGTTTCTTGTAAACAACATATTGTAGGATTTTGGCTTTTAGTCCAGTCCGCTACCTGCTTTTGTTTTATGGGAGAGTTCATCCCATTCACATTCACAGTTAAAATAACTATATCTGTATTCCTTGCCATCTTATTTACCCAGAGTTATGATTATCTCTTAACTTTCCCCTCTCTCCCTTCCCCCCTCCCCAGTACTTTGCTCTTGATGACCACCTCCCACCAATAATCCTCCTCCCTTTAGAGTCCCTCCCTCCCCTTTATACCTTTCCCCTAATCCTTCTATTAGTTTATACCTTTCCTTTTCTCTCCTCCCTCCTACCTTCCCACAAGGAGGGTCAGGCCTTTCTTTGAAGCCAAATGTGTCTGATATACTCTCTTAGAGTCCAATCTAGTGAGAGTAAGGTTTACAATATACTCATCACCCTCCCTTCTTTCCCTGAATTATATTAGATCTTCTATGTCTCTTTATGAGGTTTTGCCTTATTTTACCTCCTTTATTTTTACTTTATTTTGCCTCCTTTCCTCCCCTCCCCCTTTTTCTTTTTCAGTATGGTATCCCTTCCACCTCTAATTTCTTTTCCATTATTATCAAAGAAACATCAAATTATATTGCCATTCTTTAAGGATACCTATAGTAGAAATATAGTTCTCAAGAGTTTTCCTTTTTACCTTTTTATGCTTCTCTTGAGTTCTCTATTTGGAAGTCAAATTTTTTGTTCAGATCTGGTCTTTTCATTAGAAATAGGTGAAATTCTCCTGTATCATTGAATGACCATCTTCTTCCCTGGAAGATGATGCTCATTCTAGCTGGATAACTTATTCTTGGCTGTAATCCAAGTTCTTTTGCCTTTCGGAATATCTGATTCCAGGCCCTTCGATCCTTTAAAGTGGAAGCTGATAGATCCTGTGTAATTCTAATTACAGTTCCTCGATATTTGAACTGTTTCTTTCTAGCTGCTTACAATATCTTTTCCTTGGTGCGATAGTCCTGAAATTTGGCCACGATATTCCTTGGGGTTTTAATTTTGGGGTCTCTTTCTGGAGGTTATCGGTGAATTCTTTCAATGTCAATTTTGCCTTCTGATTCTAAAACATCTGGGCAATTCTCTTTCATGATTTCCTGGAAGATAGCATCCAGGTTCTTTTTTTCATCGTGGCTTTCAGGGGGTCCGATAATCCTTAAGTTGTCTCTCCTGGATCTGTTTTCCAAGTCAGTTGTTTTTCCTAGGAGATATTTCATATTTTCTTCTATTTTTCATTTTTTTTTGTTTTTGTTTGACTGATTCTTGAAGTCTTATTGAGTCATTTACTTCTATTTGTTCAATTTTAATTTTTAAAGTATTATTTCCTTCAGTTATCTTTTTTAGCTCCTTTTGTAGCTGGCCAATTGAGTTTCTTGATTCAATGCATTCTTTTTCCATTTTGCCAGATTTATTTTTCAGTGAATTGTTGTCTTTTTCTAATTCACCAATTTTGTTTTTCAGTTCACCATTTTTATTTTCCAGTGAATTGGTGATTTTTTCCAATTCAGCAATTTTGTTTTTCATTGAACTGTTTTCTTTTTCCAATTCACCAGTCCTATTTTCCAGTTTTTGATATTTCTGTTGCCCTGATCTCAATTTATTTACCCATTCTTCTTCTAGCTCTCTTTTGAGATTCTTAATGCAATGTTCCAGGTAAGCCTTCTGAAAGGGAGACCAACTGAAGTCTGCCTTTGTGGCTTCATCTGGGATTGTTTTCATACTGTCAGGATCTGGGGACTGTTCTATTTTTTCTCCGTAAAAGCTTTCTATGGTGAGAGCTCTCTTCTGCTTCTTGCTCATGATTTAAAGTTGGGATATTGGTCAAAAGCAGAGAAAACTGCAACAATTTGTATTTGTCCTGGGGCGGTTTGCCGAGTTGACTTCTGGTCTGAGGCTGGTTGGGCTAGATTCGCACTAGGACCACGTTTTCAGCTGCTCTCGATCCACCCTTTACGAAAGGCAGATCTGCTAAAGCTCCTGCCCGCAAGCAGAGCAAAGTGGCCTAGGCGTCTCCCAGGGGCTTCCTGGGTGCCTAAAATCCGCCCCTCTACCGCAGCCCTGACTTCCGCCCCAGCTGGAGTCTGATCGGGACCAGGGGCCGATTTCCCCTGAGGCTAACCTTCTCAGTAGTTCTTTCAAGGTAGATTTTTGATAGAAGTGCGTTGTAGTCCAAATGCTTGGCGGAGCCCTCACTCCAAAACCAGTTCGAAGGCTCACTTTGTCTGGGTCTGAGGGAAGGCCCCAGGAGTTCACAGAGAATGCTGTCTCCAGTTCGCCATTTTGGCTCCGCCCCCCTACATAGCAGGGATTTAATAAATACTTATTATTTAATTTGTGGAAGAATCATTTGTTTTATATATTTCATCAATTATCCTTTGGGAAAATCTCATATATTTATATTATTTCCTATGCATTTAGTATATCACACAGTTACTTAAAACATTTTTTTGAATTAGTACTATATTTTTTTAGTCCTATCTATAAAAATGAAAATTTTTTATATTTGAATTATAAAAAAATATTTGTTATTGGTTCTAATTCTCATTTAGTTACAAAATCTTCTCTTAGCCATAGAAATGAAAGTGATATGGATATTTTTTTCTCCTCCTTTTTCTCTTTTTTCCCCTCTTCTTCTTTCTTCCTTTTTTCCTTATCCTTGTTACCTTCTCATTTTTAGGTTGCAGTGAATATTAGAAGCCATTATTTTATAATTTATATATATATGCATATATATATGCATATATATATAAATTTATAATTTCTACCACAGTATCTTCAAGTTTTCCAATAATTCTTTTATTGTAGGGCATTCTTCCCAAAATAAGCTATGTCCGTGGGTTTATAAAGACTGGTGTTACTAGTGTTGCATCATGTTTCTTGTGATTCTCCTTTATCTAGTTCATATTCCACTGATCTACTCTATTTTAAACCTTTACCAAATAGTTTTGATGATTCTTGCTTTATAGTTTAAGTTCTGGAAAAGCTATTTTCCTTTGATTATTTCCTCTGAAATACTAGATCTTTTGTTTCTGCAAATATTTGCTATTATTTTATTAGAGGGTATGTATACCTTGTGTCAAAGAGCATATAGGTTATATAAAATGTTGGTATAATTCAGATGTTAATAGAAACTTGAGGACTGCTCATTTCAAGTGTTGCACATGATATCACCAATTTTTTTTTCTTAGTAAGATTTCTGTGCAGTCAGTTAATGAACAGATTATCTGTTTGTTTGTTTTGCAAGATTTAGCATTAGGGAGACATTTTTGGATAAAGATTACATGAATAACATTAACAGTCAGAATTTGGATTTTAAATGAATATTTATGTTATAGTTTGCATAGGAATCTGAATAAAAACATGCCGGCATATAACTCTAATCTGGTTAGCTGTTCAAATGCACAGAAAAACCAAATTTCAAAATTCGGCAGACCAGATGAATATTGATTAGGGTTACTTTGACTCGAACACAAGCTACTCTTCTGGGGCCTTTTCTCTCAGGGTGTTAGAAGTGGCCTATCTGCTGCCTGCATTTTTCTCTGTTACCTTTGTTGAAATGTCATTGAATAGTCAAGAATGTTAAAAGGTCACTGAAGGATAATATAGCATTTGAAGATAATTAAGAAAAAAGCCAGATCTCAGAAAGTACATTTAAAAATGGAAGATAAAAACAGGGAAATAAATTCTAAGTTCAACATCTCAATGTTATTAAATGGCTTGTTATCTCTGGCTCTGTTACCATAAATGTGAGGTTATAGACCCCTGACCAATAAGTAGACATACTACTAGTGGAAATGAATTATATCTCTCTTGCCATTCTTATCATAACAAAAGTTATAAAAGGAAAGAAAAACAAGATGTAAGAGCTAAAGCAAATGATACTTCATAAATTCTTCTTAAAGAGAAAGAGAAAGGATTTTTTTTTAATGAATTCAAAAGTAAAAAGAGCATTTTTAGGGAGCTTGGTCATGTTATGATGCAATACTCATGACAAGCATTTATCAAAAGCTCTACCATGAAAATGATGGTAGTTTTTGTTCTAAAATCTATTGCAGAAAACAGTGAGTAAAGGCAAAGTATGAAGAAATAAATGAACCCTTCAAATGAATTCAGCATTTACTTAGAATTCAGTGAGCATAAAGACAGTGAAAAATGTCAGAAAATGAGATTGAAGAGCCATGTCTTAGCAAATACTTATGATTATCATCATCAATAGTAGTAGTAGTAACAATAAAAAACTAGTATTTATGTAACACTAAGGTTAAAAAATTCATTACAAACATATTTTATGTTCACAACAATCATTTTATACTTGAAATAAGTGGTAAGGGGATAGAAATAACTTAAAAAAACAAGAAATACAGTAAATCATGTGAAAAATGTATTCAGTAATTAATAATATAAATATTAAGTGAAAATATATAGTTCATTCTATAAAATAGAATTCAGAAGTTTCATATGAGGGCCATAAGATTGGTCAAAATGATAAAAAAAAGTTATAGAAGATTTTGGGGAAAAAAAGGAGCATAGTAATGTAATTGAGGTGAAACAGCTGATTGATCATGGGGGAGACAAAAGGGGAATGGCAATTATACCAGAAAAATCATTAAATAATATATACCCTTTGACGCATTACCCTAAGGAGGTCAAAGATGGAGGGAAAAGTGCTATAAATGAAATTATTTCTATTCAAACTTTTGTATAATCAAAAAACTGGAAAAAATTAGGTGCCCATCAGTTGAGGGATGTTTTAATAAAGTCGCATACAAATGCAATAGCATGTTCTTGTGCTGCAGGCAATAAGGAATAGAGAGAATAGAAACTAGAGACTTGTGCATTGATGCTAAATGACAGACCCGGCTCCCAAATTTGTGGTGACCACAGTAACATAAAAGAAGGTAATATCTAGAGTCTTCAGAACTCTGATTAGCCAGTGACCAGTTATGACTTTGAAATGCTAACAATGAAACATTCTCCATTCTTATAGCATAAATGTGGGTGAATGTAGATGTGAGCTGAGGCATCTATTTTCAAATATCATAAAATATTGTTTTATTTTACTTTACTATACTCTATTAAAAAGAGGTTTCTTCACTGGTTTTATTAGGAAAGGACCAAGGATTTTGCTTCCCTTCAGTATGGAAAGCTGTAAGAATTTTGGGGTGACTTGAATAAAACTTCCAAAGTTTAACTTTCTGTTGTAGTTAAATAATTGTTAACTTCACTCAAAGTATAAGCGGGTCTTCCTCTTAGAACACAAGTGAAAGGCACTCAGGAACTGCCCCTACTCTCTCTAGACTATAAGTAAAGAAAACATTTATTTAAAAAGAATTTTGAAAAATTAAAAATGAATGAAAATGAAAATAAAAAGAGCTTTATCATGAAAACAAGGCAGAAAAAGTATCTGAAGAAGAAAAGGGGAATTCTGATCTATTTCTGGAGGTTGGAGCTTGACAGACTCTGATCCAGATGGAAGAAGGACCAGCTGACACTTGAAGCTAAGTAATAGGCATAAAATTCTTAAATAGACATCAGGAGAGGAAACAGACACTTATGATCTAAGAAGGGTAGACAGTCAGTGAGTAAAAGGCAGTTGGCTGGCAGGGATTATATATTTGTATGTGGAAAACTGAAACTTTGAGTTTCATTGCTGGAATTGGAATGTTATTTTCTGAGAATTTCTGGGTATAAAATAAATGTTTCTACCAGATAATTTCTTAATTATTTCCCATATTTTAAGTTCTATATCCTTGACTACTTCAATTTAACTACATTTTAAGTGTCTATTCTGTCTTGCCTGACCATGTGGGGTTATCAGAAGGGTTTAGCATGGCTCCTTCTGCATGTAGTAGTTGTATTTACAAAAAAAAGTTGCCAACTAAAGAAACAGTTTTTACCCAAAAGTAGGTTGCTCTGTAGGCGGGTAGATTGTGGTAAATGTTAAAGTTAAACAACAATCACTCAGTCAGTGATCCCACTGTTGATTGGTATGGAAGCTTTAACCTTTTTAACTTGCTTGGTATTTCTGACTTGGCTAAATTTGTTCTTCCTTCCTCACCCTAGTGGCTCTAAACTTCATATTTGAGCCAGGCTGACTAGCAACAAATCTTTAGCCTTAGCTATAGAGCAAGCCACAACATGGGATCCATCAAATTCAGTCTCCCCCAGGAGAAGGGATTATAGGCAAGGGTTACCTGCCCAGCCAATTTAATTTTTCAAAAGTTTAATATACTAAACCAATTTTTTTCTTATTCTGAGTGAAATTTAATCCTCTCTTTTTTAAAAAAAGTGCTACAGTAAAGTAAGTAGCCTAGGGCTGCAGTAATGTCCTTGGAGTCGGTCTTGCTTTAGAAACTTACTATCATTGTGACCCTGGATAAGTCAAACCTTCCTTAGATTTAGTTTCCTCATCTATAAAATAGAAATTATGTTCACACCAAATCTTAGAGTTTTGAGACAATATATATCAAGCATTTTGCAAAAACAAAAAGCACTATATACATGATGGTTGGTTGTTTGGTTGTTAGCTCTTGTTCTCAAACAGAACCAAAAGAACATCACTATATTAAAGTCAAGTTATAATGTGTTTGACTAAGGCTGATGAGACCAATATGAAATGTTCTACCAAAAGTCAGGCACAAAAAGTCCATATGAACATGTGGGATGGATTCTCTAACTTTGTGCATCTCACATTTTTTTTTTTTGAGCTGTTTCAATTAATTGAGCAGAGTGCCTTCCTTGAGGAGGGCATGCAATTCTGGCAATCCTGTGCCGGTAGCTTCCCTGTTGTACAGTCAGTTCTAAAGTGCTATTTTTTACATTAAATATATGCAATTTTAAACATGCTTCCAGATCAGAGAAATGCAAATTAAGACAACTCTGAGGTACCACACTACACACCTGTCAGATTGGCTAAAATGACAGGAAAAGATAACGATGAATGTTGGAGGGGGTGTGGGAAAACTGGGACACTAATACATTGTTGGTGGAACTGTGAACGGGTCCAACCATTCTGGAGAGCAATTTGGAGCTATGCTCAAAAAGTTATCAAACTGTGCATACCCTTTGACCCAGCAGTGTTTCTATTGGGCCTATATCCCAAAGAGATCTTAGAGGAGGGAAAGGGCCCCACATGTGCAGGAATGTTTGTGGCAGCCTTTTTTGTAGTGGCTATAAACTGGAAACTGAATGGATGCCCATCAATTGGAGAGTGGCTGAATAAATTATGGTATATGAATGTTATGGAATATTATTGTTCTGTGAGAAACGACCAGCAGGACGATTTCAGAGAGGCCTGGAGAGACTTGCATGGACTGATGCTCAGTGAAACGAGCAGAACCAGGAGATCATCATACACAGCAACAAAAGTATTACATGATGATTAATTCTGATGGACATGGCTCTCTGCAACAAAGAATTGTCTCAAACCAGTTCCAGTTGTTCACTGAAGAAAACCATTTACACCCAGAGAGAGGGATGTGAAATGTGGACCACAACATAACATTTTCATGCTCTCTATTGATGTTTGCTTGCATTGTGTTGCCTTTCTCTGATTTTCTTTTTTTTTTCTTGTAGATAGGATTTTTCTTGCACAACTTGTCAAGTATTTCAACATTATTAACATGTAGTGGACTTCCTGCCATCTAGGGGAGGGGAGGGGACTGGGAGTAAAAGTTGTAATGGAAAGCTTTGTAAAGATCAATGCTGGGGAACTACCCATACATATGTTATACAAATAAAAAGCTTTAATAAAAAATAAAGAAATAAACATGCTTCCATATTTGTCATGTTGTTCAAGAAAAATCAGATCAAAAAAAAAAAAAGAAAATAACAAGAAAGGGAAAAAAAAACAGGCAACAAATAACCACCACCAACAAAGGGTGCTTCAATTAACATTCAGCCTCCATACTTCTGTCTCTGGATGAGAATGGCATTTTCTATTCAAAGTCTATGGGAATTTCCTTGCATCACTGAATTGTTCAGTAGAGCCAAGTCCATCACAATTGATCATCATATAATCTTGATATTGTGTACAGCATTTTCTTCATTCTGCTCAGTTCACTTAGCACCAGGTCATGTCTTTCCAGACTTTTCTGAAATCATCCTGCTGATCAATTCTTATAGAACAACAATATTCCATAACATTCATATACTTTAATTTATTCAGCCATTTCCTAACTGATGGACATCCATTCAGTTTCCAGTTCCTTGCCACTACAAAAATGGCTGCCACAAAAATTTTTGCACATGGGGGTACTTTTCTTTTCTATTACAATCTCTTTGGCATATATTCTCAGTAGAAACACTGATGGATCAAAGGGTATGTGCAGTTTGATAGCCATTTGGCCATAGTTCCATATGGCTCTTCAGAATAGTTTGATCACTTTACAACTCCACCAGCAATGTATTAGTGTTCAGTTTTCCTACATCCCCTCCAACATTTATCATTATCTTTTCCTGTCATCTTAGGCAATCTAAAGGTATGAAGTGGTACTTCTCTGTTTTAATCTGCATTTCTCTTATCATTAGTAATTTAGAGTATTTTTTGATATAACTAGAAATGGCTTCAATTTCTTCATCTGAAAATTGTTTATATCCTTTAACAATTTATCACTTGGGAACTGGCTTGTATTCTTATAAATTTTATTGTAAGTTTTTCATGCTCTAAAACATGGTCAATTTTTTGTGATCTATCATGTGCTGCTGAGAAAAAAAGATATATTCCCCATTCAAAGTTCTCCAAAGATCTAGCATACCTAACTTTTCCAAAAATCTATTCCCCTCCTTAACTTCTTTCTTTTTCATTTTGTGGTTAGATATATCTACTTCTCATAGTTGGAGACTGAGATCCTCTCTCTCTTGCCTCCCATATCCATCCCCCAGTATAGTTTTGCTGCCTATTTCATCTTGCTACTCATTTAACTTTTCCTCTAAGAATTTGGATGCTATACCATTTAGTACATGTTTTTTTATTGATATTATGTCACTGTCTATGGTTCCCTTTAGTAAGATGTGCTTTCCTTCCTTATCTGTTTTAACTGCATCTATTTTTGCTTTTGCTTGATCTGAGATAAGAACATGATGTTGTTTTTTTTTTAAAGTCAGCTAAAACATAATATATTTTGCTCCAGACTTCTACCTTTGCTTTGTATGTATCTCTCTGCTTCAAATGTATTTCTTGTAAACAACATAGTGAAAGATTCTGGCTTTTAATTCACTCTGCTATCCACTTCTGCTTTATGGGAGAGTTAATCCCATTTATGTGCACAGTTAAGATTATTAACTCTGGATTTGCTGCCATCCTATTTTCCCCAGGTTATATTTTTCTCTCTCCTTTCATCCTTTCCCTCCTTACCAGTATTTTGCTTCTGACCACCACCTCCCTTAATCTGTCCTTTTTTTCAGTTTTTCCTCCCTTTCTTATTCCTAACCTCTTCTATGTCTTTCCTTTCCTTTCACCTTTCCCCTCCTATTTCCCTGTAGGGTGAGACAAATTTCTCTACCAAAATATCTGTTATTCCCTCTTTGAGCCAAATTCAATGAAATTCAAATAAAAACAATGCTCATTCTCTTCCCTTCTTTCCCTCAACTCCACTAGGTCTTTTGTATCTCTTCTCCCTCCTCCTCCCCAGTTCTAAAGTTCTAAAGAGAGAACTTGAGACTTTTCCTGTATTGCTTTTTTGATCACCATGTGAGTGCTTGCCTTGTGTGAATTCTCCATAAAATAATCTTTTTTTGGCAATTGTACATTTGGCATTGGAACAATGTGGCCAGGCCATTGGAGTCGTATTCTCTGTAGTAGAGTTGGGATACTTGGCAGTTTAGTTTGAGAAAGGATCTCAGTTTCTGGTACCTTATCCTGCCAAGTGATATTCAGATTCTTTCTAAGACAATTCAAATGACAGTGATTCAGTTTCCTGGTACAGCACTGTTGCACTGTCCAGGTTTCACAGCCATATAATGGTGTGATCAGAACATTGTCTCTGTAGACCTTTATTTTAAAGAAGTGAAACATAGGAGGGATCAATGATATTTAATTATTTGACAATAATAGCTGCATGGAAACATTTTTACCTTCAAAATATAGGTAAGTGATAGAACTAGAGTAAGTAATAGGGTTTTTAAATTTTCTTTTTACCTATTTTCTCAGGCATTCAGCATCCTGATGTTAACACAGTTTTGTGAGACTCTTTGTTCATTTTAAATATATCACTTTCCTTGCCCTAGTTTCTACAATGTTTCCATAGAACATGATGAAGTGGAGAAAAAAAGTTTTAAAGTGAAAGAACCTGAATTCAAATCCCCATTCTGTCATTTACTACCATTCCATAAATAGAAAATCCTCTCAAATCCTTTCAATAAATAGAAAATCCACTCAATCTCTTTTAGCTCCACTTCATTTGTGAAGTGAAGGAGTTGTCTTATGATCTACGTCATAGCTATGTTCCTTTCTTTGACATCAAAGAAAAGAAAATATGAACAAAGGTTTGCAAATGGACAGGACTTTATAAGAGATCTAGTTTAACCTTCTCCTATATATCCCAGAATCTGAATTCAGAACTCCATCCACTGTACATCTATGAAATCAGATTTCAAATCCATGCTTTCAAATACCACCTTAGATCCAGCCTGTCTGATCTTGGTCATTTAACTTTTTTAGTTATCATTTTCTTTATTTTTCTAATATTAGATAGATTTAAAATGGGAAAGCATCTTAGTATCTATCATGTGATCTTTAGGGCCTTTTATAGGTCAAGAATCTCTTATCCAATGTCTATTTTTTAGTCTTGACTTAGTCCTTCACTAGTCACATTATTGTTAGTAGTCACTTAAATTTTTAGTTTCAGTTCTTCCATATTTGAAATGGTGGTCTTGATCATTTCCCCACCTAACATGTACTTCAGAAATTTGAGTCATTTTTATCATATTTATTTTTATTCTCTTCTTCTCATCCCACTTTACTTTGTCACATTCTTCTATATTTTCTCCAATCTGGCAATGGTATCCATGTTCCCTACATCATGGAAACAACTACAACACAATGGAAAACTTCCTCAAATATTAAATATGACAGCAAACTTTAGAGTTTCCATTTTTCTCCAGATTGTATTGATCTAGACTTTGATTGCTGCTACTGCTTGTGCTGCAGCAAAAAAACAAAACAAAACAAAAATGAAAAAAATAAAAACTTTCATGAAGTGAACAATACTTTCCATTCTTAGTGCATTGAGAAATTATGTGAATGTAATGAGAAGACAGGAATATTCATTCTAATGCACTGGAGTATATTTTACTGTAATGACCAGAGTCATCCTATTTATCTCTACAAGCTGTCAGTATGCAAAGGTTTCCTTGGAGAGCCTAGATTAAAATTGGAAATGAATCCTAAATAAAATTGACCAGGCTCTCTGCAGAGCACTAACTTTTTCACCTCCAAGATGATTTAAAATTCACTACCCTGCATAGCACTAATAGGGAAATTGAACAGGTATTGGCTCTGTTGACATTTCTTGTAAAGAGATCCACATATTCTGGGTGTTTTACTTGCATTTGGGGATCTCTCCTTTGTGTTGATTTGCATTTGGTTTGAGAAATCACTTAACTTCCATGAATATTAACTGATATTTTTGTAGCACTTAATAAGAGGCTGACAAATGACTTCTTTAATACTTGATCATTTGATTGTACTTATAAAGTGCTTAGCACAGAGCTGGTCCATAGTAGATACTTAATAAATACTTGTTCCCTCCTTCTCCTGATTGTTTCAATAGTTCTATTAGGTAGATTATTGCTCAATTACCTCCATTTTATAAAACTAAAGGTGAGAGGTCATTTACTCTCAGAGGCAGTACTAGAAAGCAGATTTTCTTTACCCCAAGTCCAACATAGTAGCCATTATACAACACCTCTAAAGTTTCCAAAGCATTTTATGTACCCTATTTCACATTTTATTAGCAAAATGATGAAACAGAAAACCAGTGATTTATTGATTATGAATAGATTCTGTGAATTGAAAATTGATTTCTGAATCAGTCAGTTGACCTATTCTGAGAGAATTTACAGTCTTAGACATTTTTGATCTGGAAAGGAACTTAGCTGAGTGAAGTGATCCTGATAGATAATGCTGATTTTCAAAGGGATGTGATTTAGGCAGGATTTGACTGAATATTCTTGTCACTATAATGCATTCTGTTGTTTGCTTAAATTCACTAATGTTTCATATTGTATGCTTAAACATAATGATTCTTATACAGAGAAAAATGTCTTTCTGACAGAGCCATGATTGATAGTATTTTTGATAGTCTATACCCATAGACCTCTTCTTGTGTTGTGATTGGCAAATATTGGTAAGCAAAAAAAAATCCCAATAATAACAAATGGGATGTCAGACACTTTTGGGATAAGAACTTTTTGAAAGATTTCATCTCAGGCTTATAGATTCTCCAAATCTAAGAAACCTAGTGAAATATGTGTCTCAGCAGTATTCTCCCTGTTTATAAGTACACTAGTAAAGAAGGAGGAAAGTAATATTGAAAATCAGAGGAAAAACCTCCAGCAGGTGAAGCACAGAATGAGTCTTTCTCTGCCCACTTCCTATTTAGCTCCTTACAAAGCACCTTCTGAAAGCCAGGTGCCTAAAGAAAAGGAGGTTCTCTCTGTCTCACTGGAGCTAGGATTTGCCTAAGTTCAAACAAAACCAAATTCTTCTAGATCAAAGCTTCTTAACAAGTGACTGTGTGTCTTGCCTAGTTGTGTGAGGGACCACTTGGACATGTGTTTGGATTTGCAGCAGTCTAGTAAAGCCTATGGATCCCTTCTCAGAGTCATGATTTTACATGTATAAAATAAAATACCTAAGAAATAAATTACATTAAATTTCTAGAATATTGACATTCATGCAACTAGTTCTCTGTAGCTAATCTGCCATAGGTAGATATAGAAAATTAGTTACAGATTCTTTCTCTAATCATATATCATCTGTCTGTACCTAATTATCCATGACTTGTCCTCTCTATCTCTCCCCCTCTTTCTCCCTCTTTTTCCCTCTCTCCTTCTTTTCTCTTTTCCTTTCTTCCTCTCCTTTTCTCTCCCTCTCCCTCCTTCCCCCCTCTCTCTGTCTCTCTTTGTGAGTGTGTTCTCTCTCTCGGACTCTCTCTCTCTTTATATATATATATATATATATGTATATATATGCATATATCTCTCTTTATCCAAATATCTTGCTGTGTCACTAGTAACTAATTATCACAGAAGGGAGTTTTTCTAATTTTTCTGTCTAGGAGAAAACACAATTTTCACTTCGTCACAATTGTAATGATGGGGTCTTACACACCAAAAACTTCTCAATTTGCTACATATCCATTCCAAGGAAAATGCATTAAGTGCTTTCAGCAGGCAAGGCATTGGATATGCAAAGAAAAAAATTAAAACAATCTTGCCATTAGAAGGACATTTGGCTAAGAGGGAGAGTGAATATACCCAAGAAGGATATTTTATGGGAATGGAGACTGTAATATGTAAAATAATAAAAGGATGGATGAGAGACCACTAACAATTAAAGAAGATAGGAAAGGTTTCTCAGAGTAAATGGAACAGGAATAGAAATTCTCATAGAGACTTGATCCTGTCACTTTATAAGTGGTTCATACCAATTCTAGGTTTTGATATTGTGACTATAAACTGTAACAGCCTTTCTATTTGGCCAAAAAAAATCCTTTACAAGAAGGAACATTCTCTCTGAAAGGAGTCAGTGAAACACTCTATTTCTCCCCAAGAATGTCTCTAAAATATTGCAACAAATCTCTTAAGCCACTATTAAGGTGACTTGTCATCTTTGGATACTACTGACATCCCCAACCCTCCTTAAGTGGGAAGAGTCGGTATAAACGTTGCTTTTCTAGGCCTCAAATTGTCATCCCTGCTCCCCCCTCTCCAAAATTTATTATTGTTTTGAAAGTGGGGAAAGAAAAAAAAAAGCTTTTGCCACTGGCTCCACAGATAGAGTGTATTTCTTCAAACTTTATCTCCTACAAGGAACAAGGTTTTTTTTGTTTTTTGTTTTTTGTTTGGTTTGGTTTTTTATGTCTGCTTAAATTGATAGCTATATTTGAGCTAGTTCAAAATGAAATATGCATTAAGTTCAATCTTGGTTGTGTCAGGACTTTGATTTGACACTGATCTGATTTGTTTATATTTAGATAGATGATATCAGCCTGAACATGGAGGAAGTAGACAATGCACAGTCATTAGTCACTAGGCCATTTTGCAAGCCTCCAATATAATGAACCTTGTGCAGATTGGCCCGTAAGCATAATAGCTCCAGTTTTAATTGGATTTCTGAGCTCCAGAATTAGGAAGGCCATTCAGTAAGTTCCGCTGTTGTTGGGTCCAATATAATTAGAAGGTCAGCAATTTGATCTTGCCTTGAAGACAAACCAGTAATCTGTGGCATCCCCTTTCCCATTCAGCAAACAAAGGCTTTTTTTCAGTGAATTCTCTGTGGCGATTAAACACACAGACTTTATGGATTGGCTCTAGATTCTTGGATTCTCTATGTGCACCTATATATGAATGTCTGTTTAATGTATATTTATGTGTATATGCAAACCACACCATGAACTTTTCAGTCTGAAATAAATATGCATTTGTATTGAAGATAAAAATTCCCAAATGGATATATAATAAAAAAATACTTTATGGAATTAAAATCTGACTATTCTTCCACATAGCATTCATTTCCTTTCCCCTTATCTTGATTAAGATAGGTTTTGAATGCCCAGAGATTCTACTCATACGGATTATTTTCTGTCAATCCCTATTTCAGGAAATAGAAGAGAAATCCCAGAAAAAGTAATTTCCTTTTAAAAAGGTTTTCTGAGAGCACAGAAGCTATGGAGAATTTTGTTAGGAAACACATAGAAATACAACACACACGGCAGAGAAATGAACAATTGAATTTGTAGCTTCTGTGCGATAGTGGATAAAGCAATGAGCTTGGTATCAGAAGACTTAGTATTAAATCCTGGATCCATTCCTTCCTGGATATATGATCTCAAACATGTTATGTCACTTTTTAAGGTCTCAGTTGCTACATATATAAAAACTAGTGGTTATAATAAAGTATTCCTAGAGTTCTGTGCAATTTTAACACTGCTGGAGGAAATTATGCTCAGGAAAAAAATAAAAGTTCTTGTTCACAAAGGGTTTCCCGTTTTCAGAAGATTCAGCATCAGAATCAGGTATGATTTCATCAGTAGAAATGACATTAAGGAAGGAGCATGACCATGTTTGTTTTTATTGTACTTTAAGAAACAAGCGAACTTTCCATCTGATTTGCTGATACACTTCCATGTGTGTTATCTCCTCCATGAATATATGAGTTTTTTGAGAGCAAGGGCTGTCCTACTTCTGTCTTTGTATCCCTAGTGTTCAGCACAGTGCTTAATAAATGCTTCATTCATACATTCAGTAGCATAGTGCTGAAACATAGAAGGGATTTAATAAATATTTGATTGTGGCTTTTATTTTCTAGCCTGGTTACCAAACACAAACACATTTTGCAGAAACTTAGCTTCACATGTAGCTTATTTGTGGTACACCAGCCTAGTATCCTTGGGATAAATATCACTACAGAAGATGTCTGGTCCCAAAATAACTAGCAAGAAATCAAGTTCTTCACTGGAGATGGACAGTTATAAGTACCATTTTCAGAAGGGTGGAGTTACATTTCATCCAACTGTCCCACATGACTGACCTGCAAATCTCATAGTCTACATGAAATAATCAGTATTTCAAGTCTTAGACATCACCATTATAATGATGTTGGTTCAGCAAGTCAATCTATTTTTCTCATCTATTGATATACTGTTCATACTTTGATCCATTAATGATCTAATGACTAATGGTAGTTCCATACTTTCTAGAGGTCACATCCTCTCCATTCTTCAACCTGTAAAATTTTCAGCTTCCTATTTCCATAAAGCTTTCATAAAGAACTCATCAATGCACTGGCTAGATCACCTTTGGATATTTTTTTTACTAATTCATAAATATTACAGCAATACAGTAGCTATTTGTCCTTCAGCTCTCTATCCTGTTATAAGATTGGTTTACTTAATTTAGGAGATTGTTAATATACTCTGTGATATCTTTTATGTCACATCTCTCAAGAAGTTATCTTTAATAAGGCATTTTATTGTTTTTATCCTCAACTCCTATGTTGGATTTTTTATTGTTTCTATTTATTTTAATGGATCTGTAATTTCATATTGATGGGTTTTCCTTCCAATGATTTGTGTTACCCTTCTATATTTATCCATCCTTTGCAACTCTTATTCTTGACCTATAAATCTTCCATAGGAGTTTCCCCTTCCCCTTTCCTGGCCAACATCCTGAAGAACCTTCTTTGGATCTCTTGGTATTTCATGGTTAGCAGTGAAGCATCTAGGCTGTTTAATGAGTATTTTTCATTCTTACTATAAGATTGATACATCTCTTTTTCCATCACACATCTCTCTGAGAGCTTCTGTGGTATGGTGGAGAAAACATGGCTTTGGAATCAGAGAAATTGGCAATAAAACTCTCTCTTACACTTCACACTTTTGCTTTGGCAAGCCACTTAGATCTCATTTTTCTTATGTGTAAATGAGGGAGTTAGATGACTTCTAAGGTCTCTCTAAGTTCTAGGACTATAAGGATCCTGACTTCTACAAACTTCATTATCAATAATATGCTGCAGCCTACATAAGCTCACCTTATACTTTCCATTGCCTTTGAAGTAACTAACACTCTTAATTCTTTGAAATATCAGAATGCTCTTCCTTTTAGCTCTATATAATCAGTAAAAAAATAATAATGCTAAAAGGATAGTTCTTTGTTTCCGGGAGATACTTGGGATCATTAAAAGCACTTTGAAACTTTTCCACTATCATCTGGTCAATTCTCCTATTATTCTATTCCACATATAGTTCATATATCTAAGACATATGAACTGATGAACAAGTTCTGTGGATTGTTTCTCTTAATGGTGGATCTTGGTCTGGGAAATAGGTATTTTTCATCCACTTGTTTTATCTTATCGAGTTAAGTAGATTAAACTCACTTGAGTGACTACATTAAGGGTGCTCTGCAGTATTCTGGCATTGATATAATCAGCATAATATCATCCACAAACAGGAATACCTGGAGGAGCTTACCATCATTTTGGGAATCCATCCTCAATGTTAGTCTCTGTACAAATGGTTTGAACTTTTGGAAAATAAAAACACCATATGTTATGCATTATTTTATGAATATTCAGAAATTTTAGTTGTAAAGTGAGAAATTTAAAAAAAAATTAGTTGTAGATTACACTAATAGAAGTTTATCTGTTCCCTTCTGATATCAATATTAAAAATTCTTTAAACATGGGTGAATATTTTTTTTTCCAAAAAGCTTTTGTAAAAATGGGAAAGTATGGAGTTGGTAGTTATTAATGTTTTCTTTATCACTTTTTGGGGATCTATAATTTAAAAAAATTCTCTCTAAATGCTTAGTATCCTTCCCTTTTTTCCCATAGTTTTACCACTAGTCTTTTAGCTGTGTCCCACTTATAAAATAGATGTCCTTTGTATTTGACTTAGTCTTGGCTTTTTTCTTGGGTAACTAGGTGGCACGATGAATAGATCACTGGGCTTGGAATGAAGAACACTTGAGTGTAAATTTGACCTGAGATACTTACTAATTGTTTGTCCCTAAGCAAGTCCTCATCTGTAAAATGATCTTAAGAAGGAGATGGCAAATAACTTCAATATCTTTGCCAAAAAAAACAAAAACCCAAATGACATCATAAAGAGCTGGACATGTTTGAAATGACTGAACAATAGGTCCTCTTCTTATATTTGTTTTCTTTATGCTATTTTGCTTTTCCCCTTTGAAGAGACTGGGGGAAATAAAATTAAAATCCATATGCAAGGAGTCTACTGCTATTGATTGAGAACTTCCTTGTAATCTTAAAACATTTTTTCCTTTTCCATTTCATCCTTAAGCTCTCAAAATGAATGGATCTAATTGGGTCTTCTACCAAATTTTTTTTATATACTTGCTTCCCTCACCAAGTTTTTACTGCTTTATGAGATAATTGCCATGATTTTCTATCAAACTCCTTCACAAAAGTTTGCAAATAAATCTATATCTTAAAATAATATTGCCCATGGCCACCAGATTTCTCTGTTTGGGAAGGAGTTCTTATGTTTTATGGGTAAAACAATCTTAAGAACATATGGTCTCCAATTCATTTCCATTCAGTTTAACAACAACAAAAAAATTATTAGCTGTCTGTGAAGGAATTGTTTTGGACACCAAGGATACAGAGATGAGCTGAAATATAATCCTGCCTTTGAGAGATATTCTATTTTGGTAACAACATGTAAACATATAAGTAAATACAAAGTAATTTGAAAAGAAGGAATGTTAACGATTGGGGGTAACATGAAAGACTTCCAATAAGTGATAATGATTGAACTAAGGCTTGGAAAAAATAAGAATTTTAAAAGATGGAGGTGAAGAGGAAGTGCATTCTAGCATTTCCAAATAGCCTATGCAAAAACTCAGGTAGAAGTTGGAATTTTGTGTTTAAAAAAGAGTAGACTAGTTTGGGGGAAATAAAGACTAGAGTACTTTGACCCAGAGTTGAAAAAGTAGGATAGAGAAAAATTGGAAAGGATTTGTTTAAGGGTCCACAAGGAATCAATAAATTTATTTAGTGAGGAAGTGATATGTTCAGCTGTGTGTATTAGAAAGATTATTTTTTCAGTTGTCATAAGTCAGTAACTAGGTATGAATAAAATTAAATAGCATCACATATACCAACACATACACTCATTAAATTGACAATAGTCTAATGGAGAAGAAACTGACAAGAGGAAAGATATCAATACTATTATTTCAGTAGTCCAGGTCATAGGCTTATAGATTTAGAATTAAATTAGATTAAATTAAATTTAGAACTAAAATTTAGAATTAAATTAAAAGTAAAATTTTTACTTTATAGATCAAGTCAAACTATTTTCTAGATAAATATGCTAAGACTTAGAAAGGTTGAGTAACTTTCCCATGATCATATAGTTAGTATCAGTGGTAGTATAACAAATTTGGATTTGGAAAAGACTTTGATTCTATAAAGTCAAGTTCCTTTATTTTATAGTTAAATGACTAGCTTATAGCTAGTTAGCATCTGTAGGGAATTTAACCTCCACTTTTCTGACTCCAAGTACAGGACTCAATTAACTATATCATACTGACATTTATTGAAGAAGGTTTGAAGTAGCATAGGGGTATTTTGAGTGGAGAGAAGAGGACATGGGAGAGATATAGAAATAGAATCAACAAAGCATCACAAGTTATTGAATATGGAACATGAAGGGAAGTGACAAGTGGAGCATAATTCTGATCTAGGGAACCTGGTAATACTTTCAAAAGAAATAGAAAAATTCAGAGGAATATCAGATTTAGTCAGGGTAAGGGGAAATAATGAGTTATGTTTTGGATATGTTGACTTTGAGATGCTAACAGAGCACTAATTTTTGATATAAATGCAAAACTAGTTGTTAGAAGTGGAGACAGGTGTTAGAAGAGGAATTAAGGTAGATATATAGATTTGGAAATCAATTTCATATACATAACTGAATTCATGAGAGCAGATAGATCACTAAAATGGTATGTAGAAAAAGGAGAATAGAGTGTAGGAGAGAACACTGCAAGAACCATGATTATGGGATGGTGAATGGATAGTAATGCAGCAAAAATAACTAACAAGTATTTCAAAATAGGAGAACTAGGAAAGAGTTGCATTATGATAAACTAGGGATGAGAGATTGTCCAAGAGGTAAAAATGGCCAAGATTGATAAACGATGCAGTGAATGCAAGAAGGATGATAACTGAGAAAAAGCCATCATGTTGAATAATCAAGAGATCATTGAAAACCTTGGGGACATCAGTTTCAGCTAAATGGAAGGGGCAGAAGCTAGTTTTCAAGGAATATAAAAGGGAATAGGAACTGAGGAAATGAAAGAAAGGAATAATGGTAGTTTTTTTCCAAATAATTTCATTATGAATGAAAAAAGATATCTACATCTATCCCTCACATATGCACTATTTATAATATTATGTTATGTAGTATATATAATTTATATGGCATCTATATTACTCTATATACAGTATATATCTATATATGCATGCACATATATACATACACACATGCCATATATATATGTATATGAATATAAATGTGCCTATGTATGTGTGCACACACATATATACACACATATGTGTATGTATATATGTATATATGTAATATGAGAACATAGAAAACAGATATACAAAATTTGTGGATGCTGTAAAATTGGGAATAACAAATTATATCCCAAAAGATGTTGAGTTTAGAAGAATAGGACAAATCTTAAGATTTTATTTAAACATAAAGCTCTTTACTTAGTTGTTATTGTTTAAAATCAAGTAAAATATAGGTATACATATTATGGACAAATTGTTCATTTGAAAATTACTGCTTTGGGGAATAGGGTGGGAGGGGATTTTTCACTGCATACAAACCCAGTATGAGTCAAAAATGGGACATTACAGCCCTCTTCCTCTGTCCAACAAAACAAAAACAATTTCCATCCTATGATTCATTAAGAGAAACATTGTCCAAAAGAGTGAGTTGATGATTCTGATGTATTTTTTGTCATGCCATATCACATAATTAATAGGATCATAAATTTAGAGATGCAAAGGAACTTAAAGTTCCTTTGTATAACTATTTCACAGATAAGGAATCCAAGTCCTGAAGAGGTTACTTGACTTTTTTAGAGTCACACAATGTCCAAAGAAGGAATCAATTCCATTTCTCGGGGTCTTGGAGTCCTGCACTTTATCCAAAGCACCACCTGTCTGCAATACCATTGAATTCCAGGACCTCCATTTTTCAGAAGTATATTGACTTCAGAGTAGCATGTTCAGAGTATAGTGACCAATATGGGGAGAGAACAGGAAATATATCATAGGAGAATTGCTTGAAATAACTGGGCAAATTTCAGCTGGAGTAAAGAACATTTTAAGGAGGAAAATGATAGTCTTCAGGTATGTGAAACACTATCCTGATATGTCTACATAGATACAATTGGAAAAGATAAGTACTCCTACCCTTAAACCTATATACATACAAATATATATAATTCACATATACAAATGTATTCAATATGTACATATAGAAACAAACATACCTGCTCCTATTAATTCATATATATGTATATGCACCTATATCATATACACATGTTTGTATATACATATACCTATTGTTTTTCAGTTGTTCAGTCTTAGCTGACTCTTGTACCTGTATATCATAGCACTGGATGCTTTTCAGGCCTGTACAAATATATGAGGCACCTTCAACCTTGAGTTCTCATCTTCCAAGCCATTCCCTTCTAAGTGGAAGACTTTTAGTAAGAACTCTCTCTTATGACATGTCTATTTTGGGTTACCCTGAATGGCATGGTTCATAGTTTCATTGAATTATGTGAGCCCATCACCATGAAAAGGCCATGATATAAGAGGGCATATTTACAGATAGAAACACACAGACCTACTTATTGGTGCATGTATTTATATACCTGCATCTATACACATATAACATATACATGTATGTATATATGTATATACATGAAATGTAAATATTAAACTTTACCTATACATGCAGTTAATTCTATTTAATAATATTGTCATTAATATATATATATAAATACATTTTGTTAATATATTTATATAAATATGTATTTATATATTGACACTAATGTATGTATCTATATGTATACTTTGTGTATTTATGTATAGCTTTTAGATTTGGAAAGAGTTTTATATATGTACTCATTTTATTCTCTTCACAACATCCCTGTGAAGCAGATAATTTTATTACGCCAATTTCACAGAATAAAAAACTGAGGCATTCAGTTTTGAAGAAAATTGTACCCTAAGGAGTATCTTTTGAAAAAAAAAAAAGGATTAGACTATTCACTTTGATCTCAGATGACATTTTTAGGAGCAATTGATGAAAGATGGTCAGAGGCAGATTTTAACTTGCTTTAATAAAATGTTTTTCTTGATAATTAGGGCTATCCCAAAGTAGAAGGGGCTGCCCTGGAAGGATTTAGTTTACTACTCTTCCATGAAGTGACAGAGGATATTCGAGTTTCAGATATTCATTGAGCTCATGGCCCTTGAGATCCCTCTCAATGCCGAGTCTTTCTGACAGTACAGTATTTCTCAGAGTCCTAGATTTGTTTCTGGGTATCTCAGAAATAGTCATGAGTGTCCCTCTTGTCCTATACGAAAAGATAAATGATAGAAGAATTCTTCCTCCTCCTGCTCAGTTTCAGGACCTTACCACCTCTCCCCTAGTCAGTAGTAATGGTCTCTTAATTTGTCTCCTTGCTTCAAGTCTCTCCACTTCTATCCATCTGTCACCAAGCTCCTAAAGTCATTTCCCCCAAGTAGAGGTCTGATCCTGTCACTTCCCGATGCAATAAACTCTAGTGGCTCCCTATTGCATCTAGGACAAAATATAAACGGTTCTGTTTGGCTTTAAAGCCCTTCTCAAACTGGCCCTAACCTATTTTTCCAACCTCATCTTACACTGTTTATATATGAGTCCCCTTTCTGTACTCCACAGTTCAGCCAAACTTGCCTTCTTTCTGTTCCTTACATATTGCACTTAATCTTTCTTATCATTATGTTTTTTGCACAACCCTTATCCCATGTGTGGAGTTTACCTCCCCCTCACCATCAAGATGAAGGTCAAGCATCAACAGCTACTTTATGATCCCCCCCAACTCCTAATGCCCTTCTTTATCAATTTTGTTGTATTTAAGTTTAATTATCATTTTGTATTATTTCTTCTATAGCTATACTATCTTCCTCAGTTGTAAGTGCCTTGAAAATATAATTCACTTCATTCTTTCTATTTGTATCCCCAAATGCTAACCCTAAACCCTAAATGCACACTAAAAATACTTGTTGAATTAAATGTCTTTTTTAAACTTAAAAATGAAGAGAACAATTATCTTCCAGTACTTCAGTCAACTAATAATCGTTTATTAACTATTACATGCACCGTAATCAGCATAACCAATTTCCTTGACTAGCAAATCACAGAAAATTGAATGGCTTTTCATATATTCCTGCTAATTTTTAATTTCTTTTTTTAACACTATAAGTCTTCTTAATTTGGACTTTGGGGGCATAAGCCACAATAAAGTGGAGAATATTTTAAAGAATATGAAGCTATCTTAGTTGTAAGTAGTATAATAACTTACATTATAATAGCAAAGTGTGGATAATGGATGTCTTGTTTCCTAATTTGGATTTTAAAGGTATAAGCCATAATGACATAGAAAATATTTTAAATAATGTGAAGCTTTATTAATTCTATGTGATATAATAATTCACATTATAATGGCAAAGTGTATATAATGGAGTTCTTTAATGGAAAAATAATCATTAGTTATTTAAGGAAAAAAAAAAACTATATTTTCCTGATCAATAAAATGAAATCAGAAGTCGTGAAGAACTGGTTCATTTCAAATTTTGAATTTAGAGGAACCTTAATGATTGATCATTTTATTCAACACACTCACTTTATAAAGTAATATGATGCAGATGTGTGGTAAGGGTTACTGCCCCATCTTTCAATTAATCAATCAGAGACTCGTCTTAGAGAGGCAAAAATGAATTTATTGCTTTTTTATGAGAAAGGACACACTCAGTATCTACCACAATCAAAGGAGTACAAAGGTGAATAGTTCTCAGCAAGATTATATAGACCTTAAGATGGAGTCCCCCACTCCCCTGGCTCCTGTTCATATAGCCTGGAATTCAGAGCTTATGGGGGAACTTCCCCCACAAACAAAAGAGCAAGAAACTGAGATGTTTGCTCAACAAGGAGGGAAATTAGTTTCTCCATTCTCCAACCCAGAACCACAAAGGGATGTGTGGTGCAAGAATGTGAATGCACTGGAAACCTGGGAGCAAAGAACAAAGATCCCTTTCAAATCTCAGTCCTTGCCTTTAAGGTGCTTACATTTTTTGGGATGGATAACCTCCACTCCTACTCCCCACTGATGTTCCTGTGGTTTCATCCCTCCAATTCAAGTCCCATTTCTTCAATTCCACCTTCACAACTGTGGGAACCAAACAAATGCCCATCCATTTCTCAAACAAAAAAATCTACAGACTTGACTTCCTTCCAGGGGTGGAGCCATGGTGGCGGAGATCAGACAGGATTCTCTGTAACCTCCTCTAACCTCCCCTCAAACCAACAACACATGAAGCCTCTAGACTGATTCTGAAGCAAAAAAAA
>JAJPUD010000641.1:335719-403144 GCA_023553655.1 Myrmecobius fasciatus
CCAAAGAGATTTTAAAGGAGGGAAAGGGACCCACATGTGCAAAAATGTTTGTGGCAGCCCTTTTTGTAGTGGCAAGAAACTGGAAATTGAAAAGATGCCCATCAATTGGAGAATGGCTGAATAAATTATGGTATATGAATGTTATGGAATATTATTGTTCTGTAAGAAATGACCAACAGGAGGATTTCATAGAGGATTGGAGAGACTTGCATGAACTGATGCTGAGTGAAATCAGCAGAACCAGGAGAACATTATACACAGCAACAAGACTATACGATGATCAATTTTGATGGACATGGTTCTCTTCAACAATAATGTGATTCAAACCAATTGTGCTGCAATGAAGATAGTCATATACATCCAGAGAGAGGCCTGTGGGAACTGAGAGTGAACCGCCACACAGCATTTTAACGCTTTCTCTGAATATTTCCATGCATTTTGTTTTCCTTTTTAGGTTGTTTTTTCCTTCTTCTCTTTCTAGATCTGATGTTTCTTGTGCAGTAAGATAACTGTATAGATATGTTTACATGTATTGTATTTGTCATATAATTTATCCTATTTAGCATGTATTAGATTACCTGTCATCTAGGGGTGGGGGGTGGGGGGAAGGAGGGGAAAAGCTTGGGAAAAAAGTTTTTGCAAAGGTCAATGTTGAACGGTCACTCATATGTTTTGTAAATAAAAATCTTTATATGAAGAAAAAATCAAAAAAAAATCTACAGACTTGCTTAAAGTCACACAGCTCATAAGGAGCTGAGATTCAGACTTGATCTTCCGTTTTAAAATCAGTCATTTTCTACTACATCTAGATAACAAAATGTCATAGGGACAATGATGAGAGATTCTACATCTTGAAGAAAAATGGATGAAGAGGGAAAAATAAAAGTAGAGACTGGGGAAAAGAAAATGAAGGAACCAAATGCAACTGGTCGGAATCTCCTTTCTGTACATATTTTATCATTCCCATTCAAAAGTTTTTGCTGATTACAAAAACACATCATATTTATATAATATGTTAATGTTTACAGAGTGTTTTCACCACACCATTATTAAATTAATTAACACTATTGTTATTAAATTAATAACACTATTAAAAATGTTATAATACCCATTTTAAAAAGTGATGAAATGGAAATTTGGAGACAATAAATGATTTATCCAAAGTCATACAATTAATGCTTGATCATATTCTAACATGTTGCCTATAGAAAAATAAAACAAAACAGGCAAACAAACCAATAGCAGGAGATACCCAAGCTTATGAGCATTCAATGCTAAGTTCTTTGACAAGCTATTGAGAGATGCTCTGAAGGTTTTTTGCCTTCCCTCTCTAACCACCAATGAAATCATTTGTAGTGGAAATAGTAAGAATAGATTTTACTCTGAAGTTTTGATCTATGAATTACTATTAGTACTTGTCCTTCATCCTCAAAGAGTATGAAAATGACATCACTATATTAAAGTCTAATTACAGTGTGTCTGACTGGCTGATCAGACCAGTATAGAGCCCAACCCATCCCACCTCCCCAAAGAGGATCAATAATTGATTTTGCATTTCTGGTTTTTGCTATTTATGCATGGTTAATGATTTGTCCATGGTAGCACAGAAACAGAACTCAAATCTATGTCCTCCTTACTCCAGGAATAGATCTTTTTCCAAAACATCATATTCTCTCTCATTGTTTATTGGTTAATCTGATAATGCCATAAAATAAAATACATAATATTATGAGGGAAATCAGTCATATTCAAATGTAGTTATCAAAATATATTTGTTTAATGTTCACAGTAATCAGATTAAGATCCTGTAATTTGGACAACAGCTCTGGATCTGAGTCTTAATGAAAATAGGATTCTAAGAGAGAGATAAAAGGAAAAAGTACATTCTGAGTATGAGGAAAAGGTAGTAAAAAGTCAAGGGAATGGGAAATTGGGTGTTCTGTATGAGGAGCAGCAAGAAAATAAATTTGGACAGAGAAAAGCAACATGAAAAGGGAAGGAAAAGTTGGATGGGATCAGGTAGCAAGAAGTTTTAAATGCCAGACAGTGAAATATATATTTGAGACTTGAGATGATAAAGAACTTTGATGTGGGGGATTGGAGGAAGCAGGTGGAATCGGGAATATATGATTGACCTTGTGCTTAAGTAAAATTACTTTTGGCAGTTGCGTGGAAGATGGATTGCAATAAAGAGACCGGTTAGCAGGTTATTGCTATAGTCCCAGGGGATGAGGGTCTGAACTGGGTGGTAGTTGTATTAGGGAGAAGAGAATGCTTAAGAGAAATGTCATGAAGGTAGAAATGACAAGATTTGGCAGCTGATATAATCAGTGAGTGAAAGTGGGAAGTCCATTGAAGCATAATACAAATATAGTTGTACAATAGACTTCATCCTGGAAATACTTAGAAAACTTAGGTCACAATCCTGACCACAACTACAGAGTAATTGTGCTGTCCTGGGCAAATTGATAAAAAGGGTCTAAATACTAATTTCCTCCCCCCAAAAAATGATAATTAAGAACAAAAAATACTGCCCTGATCACCTCTTGGGAGAACGTTCTGCAATTTCCTAAAATGCATATTCTCAGGCTTAACCTGAAGATGAAATAGTTAATCCTGTATACAAAAGTAAATTATTTAAAAGCAATGAATAAAAAGCAAGGGCTTTCCTTCCAAATGACAAGTTTCAAGATAAAGGGGCCAAATATATTTTATCTTTCTTTAAGGGAGTCAGGCTAGATGTCACCATCTGTTCACAGAAAATTTGGAATTTCAAATTTTTTTTTCCTTTCTGAATTTCTTAACACATTGTATTTGTTACAGAGTGAGTTTGTAAGCACACCTGCAGTTTGATGTTTGCAGAATTGGCAATTATGATGATGTACCATTGAAATAAAACTTTGTTGGAGAGAAATTAACTAGTGAAAACAATGATGTGCTAAAAACTATTATTTTGTCAGGCTTTCTATTCATCAGAATTTCAATTAATCCCTTCCTTTCCTTTGCCATTGTGGTGAAAACAAAGCATGATAATCTAGCATCTGGTTATAGATTTAAAGAAGTAAGACTGCCATTCTTTCATAAAACTTTGTAAGCACCATGTTTACATTATGAGATGAGATAGTTAATTATTTTTTTTTCCTAGGGCTCAGTGTTTTATATTTATTGTGATTTAGATTGGAGAAAATGTTAACCCTGAGTATGGTAGTGGTGTTTGATTAAAAAATAAAGCACTTAAGACATTTTTTCTCCTTTGCTTTCCATTTGCGTTGGAATGCTTGTGATATTTTTATGGCTTTTAAAAGAATAATATTGTATCATTAACATTCATTTACAGTTGGAGATGAAACTATGAATATTTTTTTCTCTGAAGGTAAAAATCAGTAGTACCCAAAGAAATACACATTATGTAGTTTTGTTTCTACACCTTAAAAAATTTTAAAGGAAATTAAGATGCTATAAACAACATTTAAATGGAAGTTATGAGACCTGAGTCAGAGCAATAACTAAGGTGGGCTCAGCTGGCATTTTGCCGTAGAATTAAAAAAAAATAAATTGAAGTCACTGTTGACTTCTTTACATTGCTTGGGCAGCATAGGAAAAAACTGTTTTAAAATTATTTTTCTTATTTTTAATCTGTTCCTTTTAACTGACTATTTTTCTGCTGCCTACAAACATGCTCATGTCTCTTCTATCTTGAAAAAATAAAATGAAATAAATTCACTTGCCCCTTCCATCCCTGCTAAATATCATTCTATGTTTTCCCCTGTTTTTAGTTAAACTATCCAAAAAGCCTCTATAACAGTTTCTCCACTTTCTTCTCTTCTTAACCCATCATAATCTGGTTTCCAAATTCTTACACTGCTCTCTCCAACATTATTAATCATCTTAGTTGCTAAATCCAATGGTTCTCCTCATCTTCTCTCCAGCTTTTGACCCTGTTGATCACTCCTCTTTCATAATTTTTCACTCTGGATTTTCAGGATACTGGTTCTTTCTGTCCCTGTTTATTCCTTCTCTGAATCCTTTGCCAGATCTTCCTCTAGATTATATCTTCTTAAACTATGGCTAATGAACCCACATGAGATCTTGAAGCCATGAAATTTATTTAATAAATAATTCATAATAAATAAAAAATAATTAAGTTATTACCAGCAAGTGTTTGATTTGTATACCTATTTTATATAAATAAATGCCTGGGATCACATAAAAATTTCTTGGGTAAAAAGGGAATTGCAGAGTGGAAAAAGTTTAAGAAGCCCTGTTCTAGATTATAGGGGCAGCTTGATGGTAAAGTGTTTAGAGTGGTGGGTCTGAAGTCAGGAAGACTCATCTTCCTGAGTTTGGATCTGCTTTTCGATCTTTACTAGCTGTGTGATCCTGGACAAGAAAGTTAACTCTGCCTCAATTTCCTCATCTGTAAAATGGAATGGAGAAGGATCTGGCAAACTACTCTACTAAGAAACCTCAAATGGGGTCACACAGAGTGAAATGACTGAACAACAATGACAAAACTCCTCCAGATTATCCCTTCCAACTGTAGAGGTCCCTCAGAATTTTTTGGGTCCTCTTCTCCCTCTATTTTATTTCATGTGATGATCTCATCAGCTCTCCTGGATTTAGTCATCATTTTTATGCTGACTATTATCAAATCTACTTATCCTTCCCTAATCTCTTTGCTGACTTCCAATCTTGCATCTCCAACTGCCTTTTTGACATCTCAAACTAGATATCCAGAAGACATCTTAAACTTCATATGTCCAAAACAGACCTCATTATCTTTTCCCCTAAAGCCTACTTTCTCCTTCTCTCCTATTTCTATAGAAGGCAACACTATCACCTCCTTCCTCAGACTCACAGCCTCGGGGTTATCCTGGATTCTTCATCCTGGATTCTCTGTTATCTCCCCATATATCAGCTGTGGCCTAAGCCTGTCAATTTTACCTTTGCAAATTTTTTGATTATTCTCCCTTTTCTCCCCTGACACTGGTCCCTCACACTTTGACTTTTATAGTAGCCCACTGGTATGTGTCTGCCTGTCTCAAGTCTTTCCCCATTCCAGTCTATCCTCCATCCAGTCCCTAGTGATTTTTCTAAAACTCAAATCTGATCATGCTACTGCCCTACTCAATAAACTCCAATGGCTTTCTATTTCCTTTAAGGTCAAATACAAAATCTTCTTGGTATTCAAAGCCCTTCAAAACCTGTTCCCCTTTTACCTGTCCAGTTTTCTTATTCTCTGACACATACTCCTATTTTAGCGACATTAGCTTTCTGGCTGTTGTACAAAAACAAAACAAAACAAAAAAGCTAGGAAAACTAAAATATTATATAATAAAAGTAAACACAGAGACATTAGTACATTTCTCTTGTGTAGTGTCTTTAATAAGCAAGGCTAGTTGAACAGGAGGAGAAAGAAAAAAAAATCTACTTGACTGAAAGGGAAGAGACTCACATACTCTTTCATACCATCTCACTTTATCCACAGGAAGTTTTATTAGTGGAAATGCCTTTCGTTCTTCCTCTTCAGTTTTTTTTCCCCTTTGTTCCTCAGTAATTCCTCTTGAGGACCTGTTCATAGTGAAACCTTAAGTGTCATCTTCTTTTCATTGTTAGTCCTTGATTTGGCTGGAACACAACACAAATTCTTTAGTATTCCACTGTTTTCCTCCCTCTACCCATTTCATGTACCCTTGTATTTTTTAATATAGTCAAAAACTAAACAAAAAACAAACTTCACATTGATTCACCTGTAGTCAGGATGTTACCAGATTTTGTCAATAATGCTTCAGGCTTCCCTCTTCACTGTTAGTTCTACCTGACTTTTACTTTGCCTTTATTTCCTTGTGTATATTGAAAAAGAAACATCTTTTTGCATTTTGGGGCCATCACTCTCTTATTGTTGCTGTCCTAGTCTGCTGTGTTCATTCACTACCCATGCATTTTTGCATATTTTAAGGTGACCACATGTGAGAAAAAATAGTCTCTTCAGTTCTGATTTTCTTTTTTAATAATGTTGCAAATGTCACTTTATTATTAAAAATTTTTTTTCCAGCTCAGATATGCAGGGGAGATCATCCTTACAAATAAGTTGTACTCTGAAATCCACTGATCTTCAGGACACATCATTCCATTCCCTCCTGCATTTTCTGGTAGGTGCTGAATAATCTTATGTTACTCTTTTTTTTTCCTTTTGAAGATCCTTCTATTGCTTGCTTGTCAAACTTGCTGTTTTTGAATTGAATTGTTAAGTTTAAACAATATATGTCTTGGATTTGAAGACCTTTTTTTTCTCATGGAGATGATTGTTTTCATTTATTGTTTTCATAAGTTCTAAGCAGTTCTCATTGATAAAGATTGGGAAGACAATTTCTAACTTGAAAGGCAAGCCACAAGATTCAAGATTCATGAAAAGAAAAAAAAAATGGTGTTTTCTTTACCAAAAAAGTACCTTTACTTACAAAGAAAAGGTCATTAACAAAATCCACAGATGATTTTATAACATTTTGAAAGGGGACATTTTTTGTAGATTAGAGAGAGAAAGGAGTAATAAAGGCAGGATGTAGGGAGTGATTAAGATGTGTTTTGAGATTATGAAACTGCCTGATATTTAGGATGTCTTAAAGATAGTCTGGGAAAATTTTGTTCTCATAAGGGTTGTCTCAAAGGTTGTATGAAGATGTTAACTAGATAGTCTCACAGGTTGGATTTCAGCCAATAGAGGCTGATAAAAAATTTTGGTCTTAGATCTTTCTATATAAAGAGGAACTAGCTTTCTTTTTGTACCCTTTTGTGTAATTCATTTTGGCTGATAGTAGTAGAATGGGCTTCCCCCAGCATTTCCTGATAAGACAAGAGAATAAACTGGTTTTATCATCCACATCATAATGGTGTTCAAATTTTTCATCTTTTGCCTGAGAAAGCTATGACATCTGATCTTTGTTTTGCCTCTGTGAATTCTGTCATTGAGATTGGTGTTTTTCTTGTGAGGAGGGATGGTGAAAGGAGAGGAGGGATAGAAGAAATGAGAAAATACAGATAGCAATAGTAATTGTGGAAAGATTTTTGGAAACAAGTTCTCCATGAGGAAGGCCTCATTTCTCAAATGATAGGGAACTGAGTAAAATTTTTTAAAAAATAAGTCATTCCCCAAAAGATAAATGATTATATGAACAGTTTTCAGATGAATTAATCAAACAATTTATAGCCATAGTGGGGAAAACAAACAAACAAAAATCCTCACACAAATTGATTGGACAAATGCAAAATCAAACGATTCTAAGGTACTACCTCTTACTAATGGACTAGAAAATGAAAATGCCAAATGTTGAAGGAAATGTGGGAAAATGGTGTGATTGTGAATTCATTCATCCATTCTGTAGAAATATTTGGAACTACACCCAAAGGGTTATAGAATCATGTATTCTCTTTTACCTAATAATACAATTACTAAACATATATCCCAAAAGTGATTTTTTTTTTAAAGGAAAAGAGACCTATATGTTCAAAAATGTTTATACCAGTTCTTTTCTCAGGGAAAAGGTTTGGAAATTGAGAGGATGTCATCAATAGGGGTATGACTGAATACATTGTGGTATGTAAGTATGATAAAGTACTATTGTTCTCTAAGAAATGTTGAGCAGGATCTCAGAAAAGATTGAAAAGTGAAATGCGCTGTGTACAAAGCAATAGCAATATTATGAGATTATCAGCTGTGAATGACTTTGCTAATGTTAGCAATACAGTGAAGTAATTATGATTAAAAATGTTATCCATACCTAGAGAAAGAACTGATTGTTTCTTGATGCAGATTGAATCATACCTTTTTTTGTTTGTTTGTTTTGAACTTCATTTTTCTTGAGTTTTTTTTTTTTGAAATCTGTTTTCTCTTACAACATTACTTTTATGGAAATGTTTTGTGTAACCTTACATTTGCCTTCTAAAAGGGGGGAGGAGGAGAAAACTAGAGAATTTGAAATTCAAGATTTTAAAAGATATTTAAAATTGATATATGTGTCACTGGGGGAAATATTAAATAATAAAAGTAAAAGAAAGCAAAAAAAAAACAAACAAAAAAGATTGATATATTTCCCTTGTACAGTGAGCTTATTTTCTTTTACTTTTTCTTCCTTAATTTCTCTTCTTCTGCTTGTCTTTCACTTTCCTATATTTGAATTCCCTATCAGTTTATTTTTCATTTCCTTAGTAAGACTTGTTACTGCGAGTTCTTTTTTTTTCTGTTCTGCCCATTGTTTTTATTGCACAGGTCATTAATTCTGTTTTTCATAATTCTCATTTCATTTTTAAACCACCCAGAAATAAACACATCCAGAAATATTATGGCACTCTATTTCCCTCATATCCTTCAGGCTTCTCTGTCTCTTCAAATGAGGATACTTTTCCTTAGTTTTGAAGTATTTATTGATAGATGCCTGAACTTGTTTATTATATCTGAAAGTCATATTTCTTCTATAATCAATGGATTTTTTTGTTGTTGTTCATGTATCTGTTTACATTTAAGGTTTTCAGATTTTATTCTTTGCTTTTCTTTTCTTCTTTCTTTTTCTTTTTTTTTTCACTTTCTTACTCTCTCTTCTCTGATGGTGGTTTCCATGAGAACTTCAATTCATGTTTCCTAAACCCAGGTCTCTCTCCTAAGTGACTTCTAAGTGGACAAAACTCCAGTAGAATACTGAGCTCATTCCTTCAGGCTTAGTGAAGAGCCAGACATTCCCCACTACCCGGACCCCATTATTTTCCTTCCTGCTTCCTTTGTTCCTTAGTTTTCCAGCCTGGCACTAGAAGTTAAGGGAACTTTGGGAGGAAAGGGAAAAGAGTTTTATTTTAAGCCCAAATCCACATCCTGTCTTTATTGTCTCTGTTCTAATCTCCTACAGAGATTTTTATGTCTTTATTTATCCATTTACTTTTTATTTATTCACCTATTTATTTGTCTATTTATTTATTTGTATTTGTTTGTTTATTAGCACAGACTGCTATATGCCAGAGGCTTTAAGATCTATAATTCGAGTGAATTTATGCTCCCAAAAGTCTACCAAAGAATTGAATGTCTACTGTAGCCAAAACAGACTTCCAGGGCTGAAGCTAGGATTATCCTTGCACTGGAAAGAGAAAAAGGGACTGCAGTGGGGACTGCATTTTTTATATAAAACTGTGTTTGGTCCTCGGATCAACTAATACATTCTCATAACAGGAGAAGTGAGGGAGATGTGTTGAGTGAGTTCAGGGTCAGTAAGCATTGATAACTGTGTTTTTCATTTTTGTTTTTGCATTCTGAGTGTCCTAAAACAGAGCTTTTTAAACTTTTCCCACTCACATTTTTCCATATGAGAAAATTTCAGGTGACCCTCGATATGTAGGCAAATAAAAATAGGTACACACCAAATGTTTACTGATAATAAATCACAATTTCATGATTCCATATGTGGTCATGAGTCATAGTTTTAGAAAGTGGAGTAGACCATGGAAATAGTTCAAACTGCCTTATTTCTAATGAATTATTTCTATTTTGGAGAGGTTTCAGAGGTCATGGGGAATTTAAAAAATGTAGTCCTCCATGCTTTTACTAACATGACTAACTTGTATCTCTTGGCTTGAACAGTGGATAGTGTTCTAAACTTGGAGTCAAGAAGAACTTGCCTTAAATCTTGCCCAAGACATTTATTAATGGTAAGACCCAAAATTATTTAACTTTGATCTGCATTAGTTTCCTCCTCTGTAAAATGGGGAAAACAATAGCACCATCCTCAGAAAGCCATAATGAAGATCAAATAAAATAATCTAAAATTCTTCACAAACTGTAAAATACTATATAAATTCTATCATTATTATTATTATTATTTATTGATTGAAATCCTATGATTACCATTCCATTTAGATACTTTGATGGAAAATTTAGTGAAATTTTTTTAACAAAATTGTAGAAAATTTTATTTTTAAAAATACTAGAACTTATAGAAATAATAAAATTTTGTGTGGGATGTGGGCAACTTAATTTTCCTTGTCCTATATCCCTTATCACCTAATTCCCCATTGCATTCCCCTTTTCTCCCTTTCTTGTCCCTTTTTCCCTGCTTTTGTACTGCCCTTAGCTGTCCAATAATATGTAGTATCATCAAGCCTATTTTTGATAGAATATATTAAATTATAAAGGGAACTCATACAATATTCCTGTAGCACCCATTATGCCATCAGTTCTGACACAGTAGGACACCCCATTGTGACTCTCATTCATTGATATAAGGCAGATTTTGCACATCCTTCGAGCCCTCATTTATGATCTTTTAGTTTGTGCTTTGAAGAGTTCTCATCTCCTGCCAAATGCCAGGTCTTCCAGGTCCTGAGAACCTGAAATGACATAAAGCTATCATGACTAGTTCTTTCAAGGCTAAACCACATAATTTCCCATGGGGAGTCTACTTAGCATATAGGATATGATGTTAGGTGGGACAAATTTACTTTAAAAAATTAAATGACAACATGAGACCTTGCAACCTGTAGATGGATTTTTTGTTATACCAGGTGATGTGCTCTTGGGAAAAGACATTAGGGTTGTGTCAAACTGGGGAACCTTGATAAGTAACATCAACACTCACAGAGCAATTTAATAGAAGGGTCAGAGCAGAGAAGGAGATATTGCTACCTGGGGCAAGGTGAGGAAGAAGGTTAGACTCCAGGGAAATGGCATCTGGAACTGTGACCCCATCTTTCATCTCTTCTCTATCAGATTCGTGTTCGGGTTCATTGCTACAAGCCATCCTGTGTTTATCTTCCCAAAGAAGGCCTGATCCCCTGCCAGTATTTTCTTGAATCTAAAGTCTGCAACATATCTTTTCTTGGCAATAAACTGAGAGTCCTTTTCAGAAAGTTTCCCCTGGTGGGTAATGTGACCATCAGCATTTAAGGTCCTTTAAACAGGGCAAACAAGAACATTTTGCATCATGAAGCCCAGATGTGAATAACATTTATTTTTTGAAAGTTCTATTTCACTGTCCTCCCTGCTTGGGCTATATTAGCCTTTTAAATTGGGTCATCAATCTCTGAAATCCAAATCTCTAAAACACGTTTTCACCTAAGGCAAAGGGGAGTCACTTAACATTTTCTGCTGAATTAGATAGGTCGTTCTCTCTACCCAGCGTGGGAGATTTTTGCCATCTCCTTATTTTGATTTTTATGAAAGGTGAGCCTTCCTAAAGAAGAAGCAATTTATAAATCAATGGAAGCATTTTGAACCATCATTTTTCTCCATTAAAACTTAGGCTACTGGCCTATGTACATACATGACTGACCATTCTCACTGACACATTATTCCTTTTCCCGATGGCTTGAAGTAACACGTCTTTGTGATTCTTAATTACTTTCACATTGGGCTTAATGATTTCTTTTTCAGTTTTTAGCTATTTTGGTTCCTTCATTTGAGAGAGAGAATGGGTGGAGAGAGAGAAAGAGAGAGAGAGAGAGAGAGAGAGAGAGAGAGAGAGAGAGAGAGAGAATTTCTGTGATTTTATATTGAAGTTTTGGCAATTAACTTGTGTTAGAAACACAAAGTATTCTAATTTTAAAAGGTTATATTTAATAACCAAAGGTCAGCTTTCAAGCTGATGAATTCTTCTGATGCTATAATCACTGTCTTACCCTCTGCACATAAGTAAAGGAAAGAATATAGAAAAATACCCAAGGGAGAAGATATGGGAATTATTGAGACAAAATATAATATAATATCATACATAAAGATTTCTAGGAGTATAGGAATTCCAGTGTTAGCAAAGGGGATGTATTGTATAAACATTAAAATATGGTGCTAGCATGTCATTTCAGTTCAATAAATCAAAAAAACATTTATTAAATGTTTACTGTTTATAAAAACAAATTGGAAAAATAAGTTATCTGCATCACAGAGTTTGTTTCCCTGGGATAAAGGGGAGTAGGGGATGATTTGATGAAGAGTACTAACAACTTGTAGAATCGAGAAAAGCTTGGAACGAGAGAAGTAGCATGTGGAAGGCAACTAACTGTAAAGATTTCAAAAGAAGTATGTTTGTGGGAGATATGTTCCAAACAAGATATACCATGATGGGAAATCCTTGACTCTCTAGCAATGCTTGATGAAGTGGAAAGAATATTGTTTTTTGTATCAGCACATCTGGATTCATATCCTACCTTTGTCACTTCCTCTATTTTTGACAATGGGCACGTCACTTGCCATTCTGGCCTTCTGTTTCCTCTTCAATAAAATGAGGAAGCTAGATCTCTAAGATACCTTTCTAGTTCAAGTTCTATGATCCTATTAAAGTTTCCTCCACATGTCAATAATACACTCGTATTTTATCCCCCTACCAAATTATATATTCCAGGAATATAAGCTTCTGAATTTGATATATTCCTTAATGCCAAAGGACTAAGCTCTTTATACATGCTAGGGAATTAACAAATATCTGTTTTTGTTGAATCTGTTAAATACTTACTGATTTTTCAATTACTGAATATCACATTTTAATTTTTTCATTTTTAAACTGAAAAACATTAGAATTCAAAATAATGTTCAAGATATTTAGGTAAAAATGAATTTTCTCATAATCATGCTATCATATCATAACATAATCTCATTAACATATTCATAATATGTTAATAATCATAAAAAAGGTACATTTTGTGTTAGGAGCACTAGCCCTGAAGTCAGGAGGACCTGAGTTCAAATCTGGTCTCAGACAATTAACATTCCCTAGCTGTGTGACCCTGGGCAAGTCACTTAACCTCAATTGTCTCAGCAAAAAACAAAACAAAACAAAACAAAACAAAACAAAACAAAAAAACTTGGGATGGGGAGGGAATAGGTAAAAACATGAGTTAAAACAGATCAATAGGAAAACAACCAATTTAAAATATGTGGTTTCTAGTTTAAATTGTTCTTTAGTATTCCATGTTTAGGACACCTAGGTGGTGCAGTGGATAGTGTCAGTCCTATAGTGAAAAAGATTCCTTTTCTTGAATTCAAATCCAAACTCAGATACCAGCTCTATGACCCTCAGGAAATCACTTTACCCTGTAGACTTCAGTTTCTTATCAGTAAAATGAGCTGGAGAAGGAAACAGGAGGAGTTTTCTTCAAGAAAACTCCAAATATGGTCACAGAGAGTCAGACACCATTTAAAAATGACTGAACAACAACAACTAATTCCAGGATTAATCCCATGAATTAAAGACCTTGTCCTTGATGATGAATGATTTAGAATTGAACTTCCAGTTCCATTCAGACTTTAAAGCTCTAGGCCACTGGGCAATGGACTTTATTTATTTATTTATTTTTTAATGTTAAGCTTGCTCATCTGCAAAATGGGACTAATTTCTTCCCAGAATGATAAAGACCTTTTGAAAACTTACAATCAAGTAATGGTGGTTGGTGATAGTAATAGATAGAAATAGGAATTAATTGTGGTGGTTTTATAGTGGACAGATCATAGTCTTGGATTGAGATTAATTGATTTGAACTTTTTCTTTTTTATATAATAATACAATTTATATGATATAATTAATATAATTATATATTTATATACAATAATGTAATATAATTACATCATAAATAGGAATTAATTTGAGCATTTTTATGAGTGAAAAAAAAGAAAAGGAAGGGAGGGAAGGTGGAGAATGCATACTAAGTTTCAAATCTCTATTACAGATAGTTTGTTTCTTTTTAATCAAACACATAATAAATTTATCATGCTAGTTTTCAACACTGTCCTATTTACTTATGTACCTTCTCCCCCCCCACCATGGATCTTTTTATCTTTTCTTCTGTTCTATAAAAAAATAAAAAAAAAGTTTCATCACAATCACTCTCTTCTATTCCCCCCAACCCTGGAAACCTCATCTAAATTACAAATCAAAACATCCTTGCTTGTGTCAAATAAGCCCTGCAGATAAATATACCCTTATGCTTCTCCTGAAGGCTTGTATACCACACTGGTATCTCATGACCATCACCTTTCTTCTAGAATGTGGGTAGCACACTTCATCATTGGTCCACTGGAGTTACAACTGGCATTTTTCCAAACTCTTAAGACTTTCAAAATTGTTTTCTTTATATAAACGGTATAAATTATTCTAATTCTATTCATTTTATTCTGTTTCAGTTCATACCAATCTTTCTATATTTCCCAGAACCTGTCTTTTGTTACTTATATTGCAGAAATATCTCATTCTGGGATTCCCAAACTGATGAGTGTGCTACCAGGGGGAAAAATAGAGAGAGATGCTATAAACATTTTTTTACAGAGGTCCTTTCCCTTTTCTCTGATTTCTTTGATGTATAAAGCTAGTGGTAGTACTACTAAATCAAAAGTGTGTACAGTTTAGTGATTTGTGGTAGTATAGTTCCAATTTGCTTTCCAAGTTGGCTCTGCCCCGATCACAAATTGGCTATGTGAGCAGGTATGATTCCTTTCTTCTTTGTGCCATTATTTGAATTCTCTTAGCTATGGAACAATTGGCAGACTATTTTCATCAAAAAGGTCTGTCTGGAACTATTCACCAACTCCTTCTGTCCAGCAAATATTACAAATATACAAGTTTTATATTGTGTACATCTATATACACATAGACACAGATACACATTTACTCATATACACAAATGTAAATACATGAATATCTCTATGAGAAATTTGTCATGCAAACAGTTTTTTAATCTCATTTAAAATCATTTTTTTGCCAATTACATGTAAAAGTAATTTTAACTTTTTTTTCAAATTTTGAGTTTCAAATTCTTTCTCTTGACCCTTCCTCCCCTCACTGATAAGGCTAGCAATTAAATTAATTGTAAATGTATAATCATGCAAAACACATTTCCATGTAAGTCATTCTGTGAAAGAAAACACAAACCAAAAAAAAAAAAGAAAGAAAACCCAAATCCAAGAAAAGTAAAGAATTACCTTTGATCTATATTCCTGCTCTACCAATTCCTTCTCTGGAAATGGACAACTTCTTTCATCATAATTATCTCGGATACAGATTTTGGATGCATACAGAATCATCTGGGATCATTTTATTGCAGAGAATAGTTAAGTAATTCATAGTACATCATCAAACAATATTGCTGTCACTGTGAACAATGTTCTCTTGGTTTTGCCAATTTTACCTTTTATCAGTTCATGTAAGTCATGAAAACAGTTTTTAAAGGTGGTTGCCAATCTTAGGGACTCTTTATTTGAAATTCAGACAACAGATATCCAGTTTTGCTGTTGAAATATCTGGTGGAAGAGAAATAGTTCTCCCTAAAAAAATATGGATTCCTTAGTTTTCAAGCTAAAAGGGACCTTAGTGAATACATCATTCCTTATGCTCATTTGTAGATGAAGAACTAAGACTTATAGAAATAGAAATTGACTTAATTAGGGCCATACAACTAGGTAACAGAAGCACAAAATTCCTAGCCCCTTATTGTTCCTATTATATCTCTCTGATTTTCTTTTTTAAGGTGGATTTGAAAGCTTTCTTCCTCTGCTTAGAAAAGAGAACAAAATAAAACAAAAACAAAACTAATTTTATTATTGGATTATGTGTTTACACTTAGTGTCAAGATGCCCTATTATAGCTTTTTTTTCCATCATGCTATAAGGAAGGGAGAAAAGAAAGGTTTTAATGGACTTGAGATCCATGGGGAATAATTTAAACAAAGAGTATAAAAAAGATAATTAATTACATTAGTGAGAAGCTTACTTGTAGTCAGAACTCGAAAAGGAACTTTCATGTGAATGCAGTAAGAAGGTAGAGCACAGACATATGAGGGACTTAATAGTTCCTCATTCTAGATCACAGTTTCCTAGTTTGTTAAATTGGATTGGACCAAATGTTCTTTAAGGTTTCTTGTAACTCTTGCAACATATGATATAGTGAGTGAATGTCAGATAGAGCCATGATGCCATTTGTACTAGCTGAAGGTAGCAAATAATGTGAAAAGTTCAGTGATGCATCTTCAAAATACAATTCAGGATGAATTAGAGAGAAAAATGGATTCCTGATGTGATCTATATTTGTAAAACAAATCATGAAATAATACAAGCAACAAAGAATCAAAATTGTGGGTGCCTTAAAGAGTGACAGTGAGGAATATAGTGGGCAAAAGTAGGTTGCAGAATATGCTCATTAATGATAATATTTATTAGTGTAAGAGGTAATGGTATCATGATGACTGACACAACCAGTGGAAAGTTCTACCATGCTGCTGTTTTGGTGCCCATAGAATATAATTACACACACACACACACACACACAAGAAACCATATGCAATGATGAAAAATTACTTTGTGGTAAATTCATTGAGATAAAAAATGAAGATTCACACAATATTTGAAAATATGAATAAATTACTATGTGCACTCTTGGCAACATTTCACTAAATCAAAGCTTCTTAAACTATAGGTTGCTACCTCATATGGGGTTATGTAACTGAATGTGAGGAGTCACAAAATTATTATTTATTATAAGTAAATTTTTTTTACCTATATACCTAGGGCCATATAAAAATTTCTCTGTAGAAAAGGAGTTGTATGTGGGAAAAGTTTATTTTTATTTATTTTTTATTTTATTTTTATTTATTAATACTTTTTATTTGCAAAACATATGTGTGGGTAATTCCTAAACATTAACCCTTACAAAGCTTTCTGTTACAAATTTTTCCCCCCTACTCCCAACCCCTCCCCTAGATGGCAGGATATCCACTACATGATAATTATGTTAGAATATTTAAATCGAATATATGTATAGTTATTGCCACACATCATTTTTTTTGTTCAGGAGAAATCGTACCTATAAGAGAGAATAATCCGATAAAGGAAATACAATGCAAGCAAACATCAATAGAGAACATGAAAATGTTATGTTGTGGTCCACATTTCACATCCCTCTCTCTGGGTGTATATGGCTTTCTTCACTGAACAATTGAATCTGGTTTGAAGCATTTCATTGTTGAAGAGAGTCATGTTCCTTAGAACTGTTCCTCATATAGTACTGTTGTTGCAGTGTACCATACTGCAGTGCAGTATACCATAATTTATTTAGCCACTCTCCAATTGAAGGGCATCTACTCAGTTTCCAGTTTCTAGCCACCACAAAAAGGGCTGCCACAAACATTCTTGCACACGTGGGGCCCTTTCCTTTCTTTAAGATCTCTTTGGGATATAGGCCCAGTAGAAACACTGCTGGGTGAAAGGGTATGCACAGTTTGATAACTTTTTGAGCATAGCTCCAAATTGCTCTCCAGAATGGTTGGATCCGTTCACAGTTCCACCAACAATGTATTAGTGTCCCAGTCTTCCCACATCCCCTCCAACATTCATCGTTATCTTTTCCTGTCATTTTAGCCAATCTGACAGGTGTGTAGTGGTACCTCAGGGTTGTCTTAATTTGCATTTCTCTGATCAATAGTGATTTGGAGCACCTTTTTATATGACTATAAATAATTTTAATTTCATCATCTGAAAATTGTCTGTTCATATCCTTTGACCATTTATCAATTGGAGAATGGCTTGAATTTTTACAAATGTGAGACAATTCTCTATATATCTTAGAGATGAGACCTTTATCAGAACCCTTAAATGTAACGATGATTTCCCAATTTGATGCTTCCCTCCTAATCTTGTCTGCATTAGTTTTGTTAGTACAGAAACTTTTTAACTTAATATAATCAAAATTATCTATCTGGTGTTCAGTTAAGAGTTCCAGATCTTCCCTGGACATAAATTTATTCCATCTCCACAGGTCTGAGAGGTAAACTATCCCATGTTCCTCTAATTTGATTATAACATCACTCTTTATATCTAGATCATGAACCCATTTAGATCTTATCTTGGTGTGTAGTGTTAGGTGTGGATCAAGCCCTAATTTCTTCCACACTAGTTTCCAATTATCCCAGCAGTTTTTGCTGAATTGTGAGTAGTTATCCCAAAAGCTGGGGTCTTTGGGTTTATCAAACACTAAATTGCTAACGTTATTACCTAGCTTGTCCTGATATCCTATTCTATGCCACTGATAGACTGCTCTATTTCTTAGCCAGTACCAAATGGTTTTAATGACTGCTGCTTTATAATATAGTTTTAGATCTGGTACAGCAAGGCCACCTTCATCTGTCTTTTTTTTTTTCATTAATTACCTTGAAATCCTTGACCTTTTGTTCTTCCAAATAAACTTTGCTACTATTTTTTCTAGATCTGTAAAATAATTTCTTGGGAGTTTGATTGGTATGGCACTAAATAAATAAATTAGTTTGGGTAGTATTGTCATTTTTATTATATTTGCTGGGCCTACCCATGAGCACTTAATGTTTTTCCAATTGACTAGGTCTGATTTTATTTGTGTGGAAAGTGTTTTGTAGTTTAGTTCATATAGTTTCTGACATTTTCTTGGCAGATAGATTCCCAAATATTTTATGCTATCATCTGTTATACTGAATGGAATTTCTTTTTCTATCTCTTGCTGCTGAACTTTGTTGGTAATATATAAAAATGCTGATGATTTATGTGGATTTATTTTGAATCCTGCAACTTTACTAAAGTTGTGAATTGTTTCTAGTAGTTTTGTGGGAAAAGTTTAAAAAGCTCTGTATTTAGATCATGAATTCATAGAATGATAGAAAGAAATATTTTTATTAAAGTTTAGGAATATCATCACGGTCTGATGTTTAATTAAGGATTAGTGAGGAACATAGTATTTTCATGTCTGATAATTCTTTAAGAACTTCTATTGCAGCCATCTTTAAATGGATAGTTCTCTCTCTCTCTCTCTTTCTCTCTCTCTCTCTCTCTCCCCTTTCTCTGTCTCCATCTTTCTCCCTTTCCCTTCTTCCCCCCATCCCTTATTCCCTCCTTCCCTTTTCTTCCCTCCCTCCTTCTCTCCCTCCTTTTCTTCTCTCCCTCTCTTTTCTTCCCTCCCTTTCTTTTCTTCCCTCCTTCCCTTTACTTCCCTCCCTGCCTTTCTTTCGCTCCTTCCCTTTTCTTCTCTCCCTCTCTTTTCTTCCCTCCCTCCCTTTCCTTCCCTCCCTTCCCCTTGCTTTCACTCTCTTGCTCTCATCTGGAAATCAGTTGAATTGAGAACTCAAGACATCAAATAGAATGACATGGATAAAAGTACTCATTAGGACTAAGGAACAATATACATTTATGTCAAAAAAGTAATAAAGGAAAAAATAGCCTCCTGAATATTAAATATATCTACAATGATAACGGCATGACAGATGTCATAGGCAAATATGAAATAAATGGGACTTCTCTGCATAAACAGAAGACATTCTGGATACAAATTTGCTTTTTTACAATACACATAATAAATTCAAATATCAACAATAAATCTGTAAATATATGTTTAGCACCTACTTTGGACTAGGCTTTGGTGCTAATCTTGTAGACTGGTTTGAACTGTACATATTCTCTCCTCAAATTTAATTTTGGGAAAAAAAATAACAAAAAACAAAAGGGATCCTGTTTCTGCCTTCACACTGGGGTGGTGATGGACATGGAAGGAGGCTGATTTTAAAACATTCACATTGTGGAAATTGAAATAAACAATGAGATCTCAGTAACTATCCACTTCTTTCTGGTATGGGGTTAGGGGGCCTTTGAAGGGCACTTCTTGAAGCATGAGCTTTATTCTGAAAAATCATTTGGTCTTTCTGGAGAGACAAAAAATTCCTTTTACCTTTGTGTTGGAAATATTTGATGGGAGGAATCCCAGCATCCAGCTCTGGCTTTTTAACCTTAGGCTTCCATCTCTGCCCTCTCCCATGATCTCCCACTGACTAATCAATGGAATGCTTGTTTCTTTCCACAATGCAGAACTGAATAGAACAAGAATTCACAATTAATCTGTATTTTCAGGCTACGTTTGCCAATCATGATTCTGTGAGAGTTTTTACCAAATATTAAGCTCAGAAATCTGACCTTTCTCGTGAGCCTTACTTGGGGCCATCCTGGTTAATGTGTCCCTGGAGTGAGATTTTGGGGCTTTTCCCCTAGTTCTGGATATTGTGATAAGAGATGAAGATGATCAGTGAAATGCCGTCATTTTTACTTTTCATCATTTTTCTTTCATTGGGATTTACTAGCTTTTGTTCAACAGGAATTGACTTCATGCAAAATCCTAATTCAAGCGTTCTGTACTTCAAGGAGTCATAATTTCATTTGTTTTCCTCTATTGATTCAGAGAGTAGCACTGAACTTTTGCACACAAAATTCATGAACTCCTGTATTTAACAGGTGCCATCGGGCAGTCAAAATAGTGATGAGCTCCTCTGAATTTAATTTAATCTCTATTTAACATTTCTCATTATGTCACAGGACTTATATTTGAAGCCATAAGTGTACAGAGAATGTGGACCAAGTGGGATAGAATGCACCAAAATTCACATTACCATTAATCCTTCCCCTTAGGACCACTGTGCTTTACACAATTACTTGATATCTTCCCACCTTGGTAAAATGAGGCAGTTATGTCAGCTTGTCACTCCAGCTTTTAAGAACCCATGGTTCTCTTTCTCTCATGAGGCATGAGACATGAACTTTAGTGGGAAATGTCCTATATCTTTTTTTCCCCTTCCAAATCTGGTGACTTAACTGTGGTCACACTACTATAGAAAGAGTTTAAATAACAAAGCCCATAACACTCTAAAAAACCCATGAAATTAATTTCAGATCCCATTAGGTTTTTTAGAGGCCATATCTGAATCCAGAAGAACCTCCTTCACCATACTTTCATTAGCTTTAAGGCCTAAAATGCTATGTTAGCAGTAAGCATTCTCTTTTCTAAGCTTTCAGAGCCTACAAGATCCATATTCTTTTTATTTTATGGAGAATAAAAATATTCTTTTCCTACCCCAAGCATTCAATTCTAATAGTTTTTCATGGAAATGATGTATGAGCATGTAGCAACTTCATCAAATTGCCTTGAATTGGAGAGGAAAAAAAATGCACTTCACATTTTGATCTTCCCTGAATAACAGTTGACAAGTGGAAATAGTATATGAATAATAGTTAATGGAGAATACACAGCTTTCACATTTCATCTTCCTTCTGGGGATATAAATCCTTATGGGAAGGAACAACATATTTTATTTTATTTTATTTTTTATACCTCAGGGAAGAGGAAAATAAATAAAAATTAGTATTTGAGGTGAGGAAAAGATCAATATGAGATTTGTCTGAAGTGTTAAATATTTGGGTTATGATGGATAACCCCCCTTATTTTCACCATTTTGCTCAAGTTGTTAATGCCAAGAAAATTTTTGAGGTAAAATACAAAAACAACAACAAAACACTATCTCTAGAATAAAATGTCTTAGGTTAAATTGCCTTAAATTTACTATCTGTGTGAATATGGATAAATTATTTAGCCTACTGGGGACTCAGTTTACTTAACCATAAAATGAGACAGTTGATTGAAAGACTTAAGAATTTTGTTTTATATAATGCTTAACTAAAATTCTAGAGGATTGATGATGAAGTGTGTTACTCGTTTCTTGAAAGGGAAATGATGAATAGAGGGAAAAAATGAGACAGGCACAATATATACATATATATACATACACACATACATGCATGTATGTGTGTATGTATATATATGTATATATATCTATGTATATATATACATATATATATACAAACAAATTTCCATACTGGTTCTATTTCTCTAATATATCAACTATATGTAAATATATTTGTATATATAATTTCCACACTGGCTCTATCTGTCTAATATATCAACTATATGTAAATATATGTATGATGCATATATATATATATATATATATGTTCTTTCTAATATTCATATTTGTTATAAGTTGCTTATCTTTCTCTTCTTCAGTGGGATGGGGGAGATGGAGGAGGATAGAGAATACACACTTGTTAAATGAAGAAAATATATTTAAAAAAACACCTAAAATAAAATGATTCAGTTGAATTAGGTCTCTGAGTTTCTTTTCAATTCTAGATTTTGTCAACCTATATTACAAGATGATAGTACAAGAATTGGGAAATAATACCTTTGAAACAAAATTTGAATAGAAATTATCTAACTGGAAAAGATCTTGCAGGTCAAATCCCTTCTTCAATTATAAATGCCTACTATTGCATTACTGGTGAGTAGTCTATCCTCTCTCTCCCTATGTTCAGTGATCATAGAATTCATTATGTACCTCTATTCCTCCACTTCCCCTTAAGGATAATCCATTTTATTTTTTTAATTTATTATCATAAGGATCTCTTTCATATAGAATACAAATCTTTTTTCTTTATAAATTTCCATTGAGGGAGTAGTTCTTTACAAGACCAAACAGAATTAATCAACAAGCATTTATTGAGTACTTATTATGTAAGAGAAATTAGGTTAGTTTTGAAGTCAGTCACCTCTACTGATCTTTTCTGTCCTAGACACCTCTCATTTCTTTAAATTAGTCTAATATTAGTCTAATATAATATGTTGCTCTTGTTATTGCAGTTGCTTTTTAGATGACGTAAAGCTTTGTAAAGTCCCTTTAAGGATAAGACATTCACAACTGGACACAGTATTCTGTTAAAACCCTTCCCCAGTTGACTCCAACTGATCTTTCAGACTGATTACACATTTTCCCTTCACCTGCACTCTCCACCCTGAAGCCTACTCCTACTTTTAAGTTTCTGACAAAATGACTGCTTCCATTTCCTTTCTCTGTGCCTTTGTATGTGCTGGTCCCCCAGTCTGCATGGGATTTCTACCTCACCTCTCCTTTTGGGCACCTCTACCTTTTTTCAAGTGTTATGGGTGCTAACCAAGGTTCATTTCTTGATTTTCCCACACATTCATGTTCTTTTCTCCCATTCCCTCACCTGAAATTACTTAAAAATAAAGTATATTTTGAATTTACCACTTAAAGAATAAAGCATATTTTAAATTTACTTGTCTGCTATTTTTTATATAGTGAAATCAAAATTCTCTCTCTCCCTCCCCCTTTTTGTCTCTCTGTCTGTTATTTTATTTTATTTTTTTATTTAACATAATGACTGCTACATAATAGACCTCAAATAGGCTGATTTGAATTAGAATTTTTGAATTAGCTACCCTTTGATCAATATCAGCATGAAGGGCAAAAGACTACCCATTCTTGTGAAAAAGCAGAGATATTCATACATTATTTTCTTTCTTCTCAATACAACAGATGATTTTTTAGGCAATTGGGGCTGAGTGACTTACCCAGGATCACACAATTAGTAAATATGACTGGAGCTGGACTTAACCAGGATCATACAGCTAGGAAGTATTAAGTATCTGAGGCCAGATTTGAACTCAGGTCTTCCTGACTTCAGGGCCGGTGCTTTATCCACTGAGCCACTCTAGTTTCCCTTAAAAAGGAATAATTTTCAAGGATATCAATAATGGAAAATGAGTACATCAAGCCTCGGGTGTGAAAAGTAGGGACAAGGTGACTTTCTATTTTTATACCTTGGCCAATAACCTTCAAAAACCATCAAAAGAAAGTCTTTTTTTTTTTTGAAATACAAGAGTGTCATCACATGGAGAAAACTCAATTATTTGATCTTTATTTTTTAACAATTTAAAAACACTCTACTCTGTCAATGAATTTAATAATGGGAAAATGAGGAATCGATGAGAGGAAAAACTTCCTTGGGAATGTGCAGAATCAGTCATTAGAATTATCTGACGCCACTGAGGTCCAGTCACATGATGGGCTATCTCTGAAAGTCCACTGGGCCACTTTATCTTCATTCTTTGTGGTTATGGCTATTACTCCATTGATCAGGTAAAAGTGATTCACATCGTTTTCTTTAAGGTTTATTGACATGTTGATCATCTAAGAGATGAATTGGGGTATCTTGCTTTTCCATGGTATTTAAGCTTTGCTAAAGGGTCAGAAGGAGCAGAGGTGAATGGGGAGTGAACTCTGATAATTTTGTTGAAGGCAGGAATCAAATCTATCAGTCTGTGATTCAGTAGACCTATCTGAATCAGCTTTACTTTGATCTAGCAGATCCACTACCAGAATTCAAAGTCTGGAAGTCAATGTTCAAATGCTACTCATTAATAAATACCCTGTGTGGTCCTAGGTAAGTAACTCAACCTTTGTGAACTTCAGTTTCTTTATCTAGAAACTAATACCTTTACTACCCACCTTTGAGATGCCTTATAAAGCTCAAATGAAGTAATATATGTAAAGCACTTTACGTATTTTAGAGCATGTAGTTAACATTAAATATTATAATAATAATTATTACTGTAATTATAGGTTCTCAGAAAAAAAGGCTAAGAACAAAGAAAGAGGAGTGGGGGTGGGAAAAGGAATTTTCTAGTAAAAATCTCTCTTCTTCCAGGTTAATAGATCATGTATATAAGGTTTCCCAAAATTCTTAGTTTTAAGCTTTTAAAAAATATTTTAATTAAAACTTAAAACTGTACTAAGACTTTGGGTACTCTGTGTGTCTGTGTATGTATGTGTGTGTATATATATGTATATATTTATTTATATATGTATATATTGTGGAAAACACACTTATACAGACTCATATATATGTATGTGTATGTATGCATATGTATATATATTTATACATTGTGGAAAAATACTTATGCATATATATGTATGTATACATATGTATATATATATGTGTGTGTGTATTGTGGAAAAGACACATACACACACACACATATATATATATATATATATGTACATATATGTATATATACATATATCTATGTATATGACTATATAAGTATCTTTTCCACAATGACCCTGTAAAATAAGCAAGATAAATGTTATTTCCTTTTTGTTTTGTCCTCAGTCACATAATATGTAAATACTGCAACCAATTCTTTCCTATTTCAAATTTTGGTCTAGTTTCTCTACCTGATTAGGTAAATGGGTCTAGGCTTTCAGCCTTATATGATACAAATATCAAATTTTGAGAACAAATCATTCAAGGAGGGGGTAAATATTAGAGCTGATTCTGCGGGTTGATTGCATGTTCAATTGGGGTATTATTCTATGAGAACTAGATATAAATCAAATTAACGCATAAATGATCCAAGCTCATGGCACAGACATGCTTCATGTTAAGTTCCAAAATTGATTGATATTTCCCTGGTTGAATTAGCTATTTTAATTCAACAAATATTTATTAAGCCTCTGCCATGAAGCATTTTGGAACTTCTCCAGTGCCTGGCAAAGTTACATAAAACAGAATCTCGTCCTTATAGTTTAATCGAGAGATAAGAGAGGAAAGCAAATGAGAATTACACTTAAGAAAAGGCACTGGAAAACCCTCTGATCTGGGAAGTTTCAAGCATCTGGGTATGTATACTTTGATTTCATGTGGAGGGTCACATACTCAGCAGGTTAAGAGGTTATCAACATCACCTAATTTGTCTACATAGTAAATATATTGGAAAAATACACTATTAAACACTGAGATCTCAATGGAGAAGATCCTTAGTGACTGTGGGTAGGGAGGTAAGGAGCCTTCAGGGAAGGTTTTCTTAGAAAGGAGACATTTAAATTTTTATTCAAAGAATGAATATATCTTCAAATGACTGTAAAACCTGAAATGAGAGACAAAGAGCTTGATAGCATAGTGGATAGAGCATTAGAAATTGAGGAAGGCCTGAAGTCAATTTCTCCTTAATACTTTCTGAGTGGTCCTGTCAATTCACTTGATCTTAGTTATAACTGTCAATTAACAGCACCTACTTCAGAGGGTTGTCAAGGATCAATGATAGCAATAATGATAGGGATAGTGATACGGAAAAGAGTTATGATTTTATCAGTATAGGGAAGTTTCAAATGCCTAAGAGTACATAAAGGGGCCTTCTCTGTAGCTTATAGGCTTAGAAAATTGCCAATAGCAATTAATGATTAAGTGACTGCTGTAGAATCACACAAACAGAATGAAGGAGGTATTTTTGGATTTAAGGTTTCACATGTTGATACAGATCTATTATAAGGATGAAATCAAATATTTGTATTTCATTTTCAAACCTTAAACCACCACATAAATGTGTTATTATTTTTAAATTTTATATTATATTGAAAACCTTAAAGTGAAAACATTTAAATAGCTGGTGCTATCCAGATACCACAAGCTAACAATTATTATTGATACAAGAGCTAGATGATTCAGTGTACAGAGTTCTGGACCTGGATTAAGGGAGATCCAAGTTCAAATCCAGCCTCAAACACTCACTATTTCTGTACGTGATCTTGCACAAATCACTTAATCTCTGTTTACCTTAATTCTCTGGAGGAGGAAATGATAAATCATTTAGAATTTTTGCGAAGAAAATCTCATGGACTTTATAGTCCATGAAGTCATGAAGAATTGTACATGACTGAACAATAGCAACATTATTTTTATTTTTGTGATGTTGATATTAAATTTTTTTTCTAGACAATTATTTTTAATGTTGGGTGCTGAATTTTTTTTACATTTTTTTATTAAAGCTTTTTTATTTGTATAACATATGTATGGGTAGTTCCCCAGCATTTATCTTTACAAAGCTTTGCATTACAAATTTTACCCCCAGGGGCAGCTAGGTGGCACAGTGGATAGAGCACCAGCCCTGAAGTCAGGAGGACCTGAGTTCAAATTTGGTCTCAGACACTTAACATTCCCTAGCTGTGTGACCTTGGGCAAGTCACTTAACCTCAATTGCCTCAGCAAAAAGCAAAAAAAAAAAAATTTACCCCCAGTCCCCTCCCCTCCCCTAAATGGCAGGAAGTCCATGCATGACATGTTAATAATGTTGAAATGCTTGAGAAGTTATGCAAGAAAAATCCTATACAAAAAAAAAAGAATCAGAGAAAGGCAACACAATGCAAGCAAATGTCAATAGAGATCATGAAAATGTTACGTTGTGGTCCATATTTCATATCCCTCTCTCTGGGTGTATATGGTTTTCTTCAGTGAACAACTGGAACTGGTTTGAGACAATTCTTTGTTGCAGAGAGCCATGTCCATCAGAATTGATCATCATGTAATACTGTTGTTGCTGTGCATGATGATCTCCTGCTTCTGCTCGTTTCACTCAGCATCAGGTCATGCAAGTCCCTCCAGGCCTCTCTGAAATCATCCTGCTGGTCGTTTCTTACAGAACAATAATATTCCATAACATTCATATACCATAATTTATTCAGCCACTCTCCAATTGAAGGGCATCTATTCAGTTTCCAGTTTCTAGCCACTACAAAAAGGGCTGCCACAAACATTCTTGCACATGTGGGTCCCTTTCCTTCCTTTAAGATCTCTTTGGGATATAGGCCCAGTAGAAACACTGCTGAGTCAAAGGGTATGCACAGCTTGATAATTTTTTGAGCATAGCTCCAAATTGCTCTCCAGAATGGCTGGATCCGTTCACAGTTCCACCAACAATGTATTAGTGTCCCAGTTTTCCCACATCCCCTCCAACATTCATCGTTATCTTTTCCTGTCATTTTAGCCAATCTGACAGGTGTGTAGTGGTACCTCAGAGTTGTCTTAATTTGCATTTCTCTGATCAATAGTGATTTGGAACAACTTTTCATATGACTAGAGATGGTTTTAATTTCATCATCTGAAAATTGTCTGTTCATATCCCTTGACCACTTATCTATTGAAGAGTGGCTTGAATTCTTATATATATGAGACAATTCTCTATATATTTTAGAAATGAGACCTTTATCAGAACCATTAAATGTAAAGATGATTTCCCAATTTGATGCTTCCCTCCTAATCTTGTCTGCATTTGTTTTGTTTGTACATAAACTTTTTAACTTAATATAATCAAAATTATCCATCTGGTGTTCAATTAGGAGTTCCAGGTCTTCTTTGGACATAAATTTATTCCATCTCCACAGGTCTGAGAGATAAACTATATTACGTTCCTCTAACTTGCTTACAAAGTCCCTCTTTATATCTAGATCATGAACCCATTTAGATCTTATCTTGGTATGTGGTATTAGGTATGGGTCAAGCCCTAATTTCTTCCACACTAGTTTCCAATTTTCCCAGCAGTTTTTGCCAAATACAGAGTATTTATCCCAAAAGCTGGGGTCTTTGGGTTTATCGAACACTTGTTGATATTAAAAATTGAGAAGAAACATTGGAGTAGTTTACCATCTTGCTTCTCTTTCTTGATAAAGTTTCCACTTTTGTTGATCAAAATCCTATTAAAGTTCAATTATGCTTAACTGTTAACCAGCGCTCCTCTTGACTAAGTTTTAAGATCAAACTCATCCCATTCCCAGTGCTTTGACTTTCATATCACCTTTTATTGAAATCTATTTAAAACATCTTATAGATGCTGTGTCTAGTCTATTTCACAGATGGATTAGCTATGGAACACCTTTAATGTGGTTTAGTCATAATAAACCCTAGAGAGATGTCTTTTTTTTTTCTTGCAGGCAGAGAGTGTTATTTATAAACTTTTCCCATTTTTATACCAGCAAACTTAATAGTTTTATACAAATTACACATTGATGGGCCCCAATACAAAAGCTCATAATTAATTAAGATTTTTTTAATTCCAGATTAATCATTAGAAGGCAATGTGATATGGTAGAAAGAACTGTGTTATCAGAAGAGTTGGGTAAAAATCCCTCTTCACACACTATTGTGTGACTTTAGAGAAGTTTCATGACTCCTGTGGACCTTAGTTCCTCACCTGTAAAACTCAGGACTGTTGGATTCAATAATTTCCAAGGGCATTTTTATCTCTAAATCTATGGTCCCATCATTACAAGATCAAGTTGGAGGGAGTCTGGGACATTATTTAGTCTTCCCAAGCTACATCACTAAATGAATTTGCAGAAATTTGTTATAATTTTATTATTGATGTTTGCTGTCCTTTGGATCTAGATCTTGAATTTTATCATATCACTTAAATAATGCAATAATTTAATTAATTTGCAAAATAATAACAATTTTCAAAAAGATCTCCTGCTTATTCTGGGAGTTTATTTTGTTTTGCAGTTCTCTTAGTGATATCTTTTGGGGTTTCTTGGCAAAGATATTGGAGTAGTTGGCCATTTCCTTCTCCTTATTTTACAGATGAGAGAACAGAGATAGTCTCTGTTAATTGTTAATTATTAACATAGTGCTAAGTGGCTTGCCTAGGATCACACAATAAATATCTAAGGTTAAATTTGGACTCTGAGCCCAAAGCTCTATCTATTGTATCACCTAGCTGCCCCCCAGGTATGTAACCAAAACCCTTATAAATTTGTTTAGTCTTTACTTGTAAGACATCTCTCAAATACATAAGATCTGATGACAGAAATATTGAGCAAGGAATTGGTAGATACTATTAAAAAGACACTGCAAAGAGAATTTTAGGTGTCAGGATGGTATTGCACCATCATCAGCACTGTGCAATTGCATGTGTCCTTTAGTTTTTGTACATATTGATTGAAAAATAAACAAGGAAGCCTATAAAGCAAAATGAGGCAAAGATGAAGGTTGCATTTATTAGTCAGAAGTCCCTCCAGGCTTTAGTTTGCTTCCCTGGAATGAAATAAAAAATGAGAAGTTTCTGTTAATAAGTCATTTTGTTCAACCTAACAAAGGAGGGGTGCGAGGGGTGCAGTGTTCTGTTGCTTCCTTCCCAGTGGGCAGTATGAGAACCCTGAAAGGCTTTCCTAAGAGATCCAGTGAAGACTGTTCAGTCCCTGAAATCAGATCTCATTCACAGATTGTCTCAGGCGCTAGTTGGAGGATCTAAAGCAAGGTCTTCAACTTTCTAAGCCACATTTTCTTATCAGCTAACTGGAAATTATATTAGCCCTATCCTTCTCCATATGGTTACAACAAAGGAAAACTCTTTGTGAGCTGTGAAGTGTTGTAGAAATATCAGCTATTTTCTATATTGTATTCTTATCTTTTTCTATGATGATAAAAATGAATTTCTTAATTGATTAGGTGAAAATATGTGCCCGAGGTAAACAACATAGGTCTTGCCACTTTCTGGGCTTGAAGCTGGCTCCTGGTAAAATTAGACCACCTGAATTTCATGGTCATTGAGCCATTGGCTGCCCTAGTGTGAAAGTCTGTTTCATTCACTATTTTCCTTTTCAAATTTATAGCACAGTATTCCAGGAGAGAGCCATATCAGTGTTGGATCCCCTTAAGCGTTTCTAATGTATTTTCTGTTGCCAATGTACCTAGAATGGTTCATAAGACCATGGATTGGCTATGGTGGATTAACCAGTTTGAAGCCTCAGTCAAGGTGGAAGAAAAACCCTGCACATTTCAGTTGCTTTTACTGGAATCTGGAGTCTGTTATTTCTATTAGGTCTCTTAATTGATGAGTTCAGGACATCTATGAAGAAATTAAGCTTTCCAGTAAAAGCCTCTCAGTATGCATATATGTATATTTATACATATATAATGTGTATATATATATTATATATGTACACACAAACATATAATTATTATAGTTTTCAAAACATGTATTTGTATTAGTTTTATATAATTCAGTTTGATATGTATGTTTATAGTTTTATTAGTATAATGCATATAAATACATTATAATACACAATACCAGACTGTTATATACATACATATAGGTGTATGCTCACAATGCATGTGCATGAATGGACACAATATGCATAAATATGCATATATAGGTATACATATACATGTGTATATGTGATAATTATGGACAGCTACATAACACAGAAGAGAGATCTAGGTGAATAAAGTACCAAGCTTGGAGTCAGGAAGACCTAAACTAAAATGGGACTTTAGATCCCAGCTGTGTGAAACTGGGCAAGTCTGACACTTTAATTTCTTTGTGTCCCACATAATTCTCAGATTTTTTAGTTGCCAAGCAGTTGTAAAATTGAATAGTCGTAAGAAGTTCCCCAAATAAATGAATTGGATGTCCTTAAGGGATCTGAAACTTAAAATATCTGTACCTGAAATGGCATCTTTCCTCCCTAATCCTCTGTCTCCTTCAATTTTCTATAGGGTCCTCTACAATTTTGTTCTAATTCAAACTTCCCAATTCATTCCCTGTCATTCATTTTCATATAATCTGTAGTCCAATTGAGGGTAGCTAAGTGGATGGAATCCATAATGGATGGAATGTCAGGCCTGAAGTCAGGAAAACTCACCTTTCTGAGTTCAAATCTGGCCTGTGATACTAAGGAGATGTGTAAGTCTGTGCAAGTTATTTAATATTGTTTGCCTCAATTTCCTCATTTCTAAAGCGAGCTGAAGAAATAAATGTGAATCACCTTAATATCTTTGCCAAGAACACTTCAAATGAGGTCATAGAGAGATGGACACAACTGCGTAATAATAGTCCAATCTTGTTATATTACTCACTATCAGAGTCAAGGGTTGTTATATCATTCTGATTCATTTTGTTTATATATATATAAATATATATAAATATAAATAAAATATATATATATATATAAACATATATATGAGTTCGGTGGATATGATTTTCTAGTAAATCTATCTATCTAGATATGCATGTATATATATGTATATATAAAATGTATATTTCTGTATGCATATATTTTTACTGGAAAATGATATCTAACCATCTAAGATACCATATCCCTCATTCAATTCAGTTCCACATATATTTAAGGATCTACTATGTATTAAGCATTCTGCTAGGTGTAGGGAATCAAAAAAATAAAATCAATTGGTCCCCCCCCATCTGTAAGATGTTTATATTTTGTTGGGAGGATACTGGGTATATACCGATATGTATTAAATATATAATTAGGAAATGAAAAGCAATTATGAAAGACTGACTCAGGATGGTTCTCTTGTAGAAGACTAGTTATAAAAGTATTGCAATAGTCCAGCTGAGAAATGATGATGGTTTGAACTAGGCTTTGTACACAGAAAGAAGGTGGTAGATGTGAAGGATATATACATTTTTTTCAGATATTATGCCATAAATAATGTAAAGCAGGAGACTCCCTGTCCTCAGGGAGCTTGCATTCTAGAATATATAAAAGTGATCACAAAGATGCACATTTTGTAAGGAAATCAAAGGGATGATGAATAGAGTTGTATAACAATTGGCCTTTCCTTTCCAGGAGTGGTAGTCTTGATTTAATTATTATTCCTAGGAATAAAGGTAGAAACAGACATGGTGATGTTCTAGGTTATTCCTAGAAGAGTAGCATAATGCGAAAATGGCAATGCAAAAGTAGTCTGGGAGTTTAAACTAAGCTAGAAATAGTAACTGTTCAATTAATTAGAAGCTGATGATCCAAGGCAGTTTAGAAGAATCAAGAATGCAAGAATGAATCCTTGAGGCTTGCCTGACTCTCATGTTCTTCCATTCTTGGATGAAATTGAGCTTTTTGTTTCATCAAATGGTCTTGATTGTAAAATTCCAGAACACTGTCCTTGGATCTTGGCCATCTGCATATTTAGTCTACCTCTTTTTGGTCAGTTTCTTTGTCTTCTTTTCTCTTGACTCCTAGCAAAGTAACTTATACACAGTAGAAACTTAATAAATGTTAAGTTAAGTGTGTTTGTTAAATGATGCTTGTTATAAGAGGATTTGAAAAGCTTTTTTGTTTAAAAAATAGTCATTTCTGGGAAAAGAAGCATAACACAGGTGGATAGATTGTAGTTAAAATTTTCTTTAATTATGCCTCTCTATGTTTTAAACTAATTAGATAAATATAGCAATCTAATTTTAAAGTAGAATACTACATTGTCTTTTAAAATAATTTATCGGTGCCTTTTGTTTTTATATCAAAGTATTTCCTAAAAATGCATTCAACCTCTTCCCAATCAAATAAATATAAAAGTAAAGAAAAAAAAACTACCATGTTATAAAGAAAAAAGAAAATTGTCCCATAAAATGATTCTATGAATAAACATATGCCTCATCTCACCTTGGTTGTCCCCTACTTCCCTGATGAACAAAAGAAGGTTTCTTTCATTAACTGTTCTTTGGAAACATTATTTGTTTTTTTTTTCTTTTTTCAGAGTTAGATTTCTTTTCAAATATTTTCTCCATTTATGCTATTGTAGTCTTTGCATATGCTTTTCCTTTGTTTGTGCTTGTCTTAAAGTGCATCCATTCATGCATTCTTACATTATAAGTCATAAGAATAGCAAAGCGACCAACAATATACAGTAGAAAGGACAACGGGATTACAATTGATTCTCTGGGTTCCATTATGTATAGTGTTACTTAATAGTGTGTGTGGTCTTTAAGCAGGTAATTTACCCACTGATTCCTCTGTGAAAAATGGGAAAGATTCTGCTTAAATCTTCTACCTCACAAAGCTGAGGTTCAAATGCTACAAAATATGCTAGTGAATAATGTTGCAAAACCAAAATAGAGAGTGTTAGAGGCAGCTTCACTGGAACACTAGACCAGTGAAAGCAGACCAAAACTGTTGTCCAGAATCTCATCTAGTTCTGCCTTTTTTTCTCCTCCTTCTCTCCAATCCATTCTTCCACTAACTGCCAAAATAATCCTAGATATAGCTCTGATAACTGCTCAAAAAGTATCATTGGCTCCCTATTACCTCTAGGATAAAATATAAAATTTTCTGTTTGGTCTTTAAATGATTTGGCTTCCACCTGCATTACGATATAGTCCTATCATCCCTCTATTTTTTTGTTACAGCCCAATTGATCTATGAGCTGTTCTCCAAGCTCCCTGTATGGCTGGAATGTGCTCCCCATTCAGTTCATCCTCTCAAGATCTTTCTCTTCTTCCAAGACTTTCCTTGGAAATGTCCTCTCATCTCCTCCAGTTGTTAGTGTTGCCTTCTTTCTCCATATATTTTTTTCTATTATGTACATGATTTTTCCCTTCGGTAGAACGCGAGGTTCTTAATTGCAGACAATTTCTCATTTCTGTCCTTCCGTCATTAGTGCCTCCACAATGTGTTGTACACTATTGACTCTTTTTAATCAATCTTTCTTGAATTGTTGGACTCAGTGAGCTTTAGTTGGGTGAATGCCAGAAAAAAAACCACTTCTATTAATTGCTTGCTATATACCAAGTGCTGATCATAGGGCTGAGAACCAAAGAAAGGCAAACTCTTGGTTACTGCCCTCAAGTAGCTCACAATCTGATGGAAGGAGAAAGCATACAATAAATCATATGTAAAAGATGTATATCAATTGTAGCCTAGGAAGTTACAATAAATAAATGGAAACTGATCCCAGAGGGAAGATATATAACTAGCATGGTAGAAGTTTCTGATTCATACATTGTTCCCTGTGCTTGTAATGCATTTCCTCTGTATCTCTATCTCATATTGCCCTTTGTTTCCTCCAAGACTTAGTTAATGGACCACCTCTGGAAGATTTTTCTGGGTTCCTTAGGGGTTACATCACCCTGTACCCCAAATTAAGACTTATCTACATCTTTGTTTGCAAGTTGCTTCTGCACAGGTCAACATAAGGTTCTTGAATTCAGGGACTTTTTTTTCTTTTTGCACTTGTATTCTTACTGTCCATTGCCATTCCTTCTATGTTGTGGGCATTTTAAATGCTGTTTGGATTGGATAGATCATTACTAGTTAATGTTGAAATCTTGTGGGAAAGTTGTGCATTATTATAATATTTTACATATTTAAAACACAGATTTTGGAACTCATTACTTAATTCTCCCAAGCTTGTTATGAGAATAAAATATTTGCAAAGTGCTTTATATATTTTAAAATGCTTTTAAAATATTATTATTATCATTTGTTATTTTTTAATCATTTCAGTCATACTCAACTTTTTGTGTCTCCATTGGGGTTTCCTTGTCAAAGATACTGGAGTGATTTGCTATTTCCTTCTCCAGCTTATTTTACAGATAAGGAAACTGAGGCAAACAGAGTTAAGTGGCTTGCTTAGGGTCTTACAGCTAATAAATATCTAAGATCATATTTGAACTCAGGAAGATGTATCTTTCTGATTCTAAGACTGGAACTCTATCCACTGTGCCATCTAATTTCCCTAGTATCCTTGTCACTATCATTATTATTTATTAAACTAAATCTGCATCTTTCTAGTGAGCAAGTAGCATCACTCCCACTCATAATCAGTAGATCCTGGACCTTTATTGTAGTTATTTTTCTATAGTCAAGCTGACTTGTTTAAGTAGTTCTCTGTTGAATCCTCCAGTGTCTACAATTCACAGGTTTGGCTGGTATGTAATATGACTCATTGTTTTCCCATCAGTTCCCTGTATGCCAGTAATACTCAGATTAGGTTCCTAGGAGGTTATACAATCACAGTAGCTAGCTTTTCTTTTGTTCAATTTTTCAATGGATCTGCAGAGCATTGATGGTGATCCCTTCCCCAACAGTGAGGTCATAACCCATCCATACTTTATCAACGTTTGCTGCTGTTGCCCATGTTAAATGAGAGATGTGGGTGGCTTTAATGATTGATTCCTGCAATTCCTTCCAGCTCTTGATGCTATAACTCTACAGTTACTTCCCTGAAAGTCACATCAACACACTGGAGGCCTTCCTCTGAATCCTTTATTATTCTGTGGGGAGCAGTACAAAACTGGGCAGTCCATCTGTTATGCATCACTCATACCTCCGGATGGGCTTGCTTCCTTTTACCATCCTATATCTACTACATTAAATAGTATAAAGTAAACTTTATGTGGAAGAGTTAGAGATGTACACTCAAAGGACCTGAATTCAAATCCTAATTGTGCCCCTTATCTAGAGATCACGAGTAAGTCATTTATATTTTATGTCCCTAGTTGTCATTTTCCTAACCTATTAAGTGAGGGAGTTGGGCAAGATAATCTCTAAATACTACTCTAACTTTAAAGATACGACTCTACTATCACATATATTTTATTTCCCTAGTTGTCATTTTTCTAACCTATTAAGTGAAGAAGTTGGGCAAGATAATCTGTAAATACTACTCTAACTTTAAAGATACGAATCTACTATCACATATATTTTACCTCCCTAGTTGTCATTTTCCTAATCTATTAAGTGAAGGAGTTGAGCAAAATAATCTCTAAATACTATTCTAATTCTAAAAATACAAATCTACCATTACTACCATCATTACCATAGCAATAAAATAGCAATAATAATAATAATAAATTTATTTTAGTTTCACATCATGTCTGAGTTTTGGTGACCCTTTTAGGGGGTCTTCTTGGCAAAGATCATAAAGTGACTTGCCATTTTCTTCTTCAACTAATTTTGTACCTGAACAAACTGAGGCAAAAGAGGTAAGTGACTTGCTTAGGATCACACAGCTAATAAATGTTTGAGGCCAGATTTGAACTCTGGAAATGGCTTTAGGCCTGCCATTCTATTCACTAGCTGCCTCACTACTAGTAAATAGCTAACATTTGTGTAATGTTTTAAGGTTTGCAAAGTACTTTACATATCATCCCATTTGATTTTCACAACAATCCTTGGGAGGCAACTGCAATCTCAGTTTTATAGATGAGCAACCTGAATCTCAGAGAGAAGTGACTTCCTTATGCTCACATAGCTAGCCTCTGAGGGGTAATTCAGATTCACATCTTCCTCATTCCATATCCCATGCTCCCTCCACTGTCCAATCCAGCTGCCCTACAATCATGAATCCCTCTGTTTATGTATGTGTAAGCATTTTATTGAATAAATTTCAGGCTGAGGTGGGACAGTGTTACATTCTAGACAGTACTGAGCTGAGTATTATTTTAAATCTTGACAAGGTAAGCTACAAAACATCAAAAGTAATTTGGGATATAATTAAAAAGAAGTGATGAGAATACATATCAAAATATCAGACTTTATTTAGTTTTTCCATAGCAGAAGCATGTTGAAAAAACAGGTATTTATATAAAAACAAAGGACAAAAAAAGAATGAAAACAAGTCTTTTAATAAGATGCAGACAATATTCAAAGCTCCACTTCTATGAGTCAGATCTGCCCTTTAAGACCCTGCTTCCAGATGGTTTTATTAAAATGGCATTGAAAGATCACTGGACATGTCATTAAGTGCAAAAGCTATGGCCTTGCAGTCAGGAATAGCTAAATTTGAATCCCACCTCAGACCTTTACTCTTTGTCTGAACCCAAAAAAACATGAAACTCAAGAAGGCAGAAGATGTTTTACTTTTGTCTTTGGACTCTCAGAGCTTAACAGAGTGCCTGGCAAATACTAGTCACTTAATAAATCTCTGTTGAATAGATGATTTATTGACCTTGGGCCAAATTCATATGTTCATCAATTTTGGTGCTTCCTCCAACTAACGGCATCAGTGGCTACTTGTGTACACTTTCTAACCTGTATGACTCTTCCCATAAGTTCTTGGAGTCTGTCTCCCTATCTATAGAAAAAGAATAAATTATCACTTACTTGTAAAGTTATTGTGAGGATCAAATGAGGTAACAAGTACTTTATAAGCAATACAGAAATGCCAGCTTGTTGTTATCATTATTATTATTAGAAGGTAGAGTAGAAAGAATGAGTAATAGTAATTATAAAAATAGAAATGATCTTAGTGCTGTTAGCTAAAGCTGTATCATCTTTTACAAATCATATGTTCACTGTACTTCAGTTTTCTCATCTGTTAAATGGAGACAATAACACTATGAAGAATAATTATAGAGCAAATGTTTGTGAACAATCCATTAGTATGTAAATAAGAGTCTTTTATTTTATTTTGTCTTATTTTTTGCTTTTTTTCTGAGGCAATTGGGGTTGTGACTTGCTCAGGGTCACACAGCTAGGAAATGTTAAGTGTCTGAGACCAGATTTGAACTCAGATCCTCCTGACTTCAGGGCTTGTGCTCTATCCATTATTCCACCTAGCTGCTCCGAGTCTTTTTTTTTAATAAATGCAAAGATAGTTTTCAACTTTTACCCTTGTAAAATCTTGTGTTCTCCCTCCCTCCTCACCTCCCCACTCTTCTAGTTAGCAAGTTATCCAATATATGTTAAACAAGGGCTTTTCTCTAAATATATTTCCATAGTAAATATGAATCTTTAGGATCAAAGCTTTTTCTGTAGTAACATGGACTCTGTCATTAATCTGATCCCAGAGACAAACTTGTCCCAGGTTGTTTTTTCAATAAGCCATTTTCCTTTGTGTTCTTGCTTTTCCATTCACCTATTTCAAATTTTTGAACTTAGAATGTTCTGATTTTCCTTTGCCTAAGTCTATATTCCAACTTTTCAATGTTATGGGGCAGTCCCAGTTCAATAAGCAAATGGAGAGCTGCAGATCTCTTGGTAGTTATGGAAACAAGTCAAAGCTTTTCTTAACCTGATCTAGTCCCTTTCCCCTTCCCGGAATCCCAGATTGTTTTGCTGTATTTCAGGTATCAGATGCTTCCCACAAACCAAAGCTGCTTGTAAACCTTTTGTTCCTCCAAAGGTTTCACTGCTGACTTGTCTACACTGGACTTTCTCCCACATCAATGAAACTTCTTTCGGCAGGTTTACTCCAACTTTGGAATTCACAAACTGGAAAGAACTTGTGCTCCTGTGGAGCTTCCTTGAATGATTCCCAAAACCTCCACTTTTAGGAAGATGGCTAGTTCAGCCATGTTTTCAATCCTTTCCAGGTTACATAATGGACTCTCTCTACCATTCCCCTGCATGGGTACCACCATCACCTATTTGATGCTCTCCCCCACATTTAATGCATTATCCTTTCCAATTAGAATGTAAATTCTTCAAGATCAGAAACTATCTTTTTTCCAGTTTTCATTTGTATTCCCTGTAATTTTTTACAATTCCTGGGATGTACAAAATGCCTTGTAAATGCTGGTTTGCTTTACATTAACATATCATGAGCAGCTATCCTTACCTTGCTTCTACATTATAGTGCTGACTATATAAATTAAGGCTTATGTACCAACAGTGTAAGGATCTGGACTGGGAGGTCTTTATTTCAGGGTCTATCCTTGCTTCTTACTATCTATGGGATCTTGGTAGAGTCAGCTTCCTTGCATCTCCCTGTACTCCTTTTAACTCCTCTGAGAAATGATGGGTTGACACTAGATGAGTATGGAACATCTAAAAATTTACTAGTGTAGACAATGCTACCTATGGAGCCAGTTAACAATGCAGTAATGATTAATATGTTAATGACCCTATAGAAATTAAATCATGCAGTTAACAAATGAAAGAGGTAAGATTTGAACTGAGATCTTACTGCCAAGCTCATCCCTCAATCCTGCTTCTATCAAGACCTATTTGCAGAAACATGACAAATTTAGCAAGCTAAAAGTGTAGGGAGAATATAAATTTATGGCTCAATTTCATTGGACAAATTCATCAGTTATGGTGCTTCCTCTAACAACATAGATGGCTACTTATGTCCACTTTCTCAACCTGTGGGGACTCTGTCCCCAGATAAATACTACAAAGGAGGCTACCTAATATGGAGGTATTTCCTTTTAGTTCTAAATATGTGAGTGCCAATGGGTATGTAAGGTTTGAATCATGAAATTAACCTAGATGAATTTGTTTTTAAAAGAACAAACAACACAAAGGAGTCAGAGACAAGTTCACTTAAAAATTTGCCCTTTATTGAATAATCAGAGGTTGAGTTTAAAAGGAATTATGTTATTGAAAGGAAATGTTCATGGTATTAAGGAACAAAAGTGAGATAGGTTTACTGACTAGATAGTTAAAAAAACCCAGATTTTGAATTTAATAAAGATATTTTAAAATAAATTTGCTTTTAAATTTGTTAAGCACTGAAATGAACTGTTCTCTGTACAGCTTCTGTCTGTTAATTTGTAAATGGACAAAATTACTTACATTTAGATAATTTCTATATAGATCCTAATGTAATGCATAATACTATTTAAATTGAATTTTGCCCTGGAGATGCAAAATTTGCTTGAGTTTTAGGAATAGCAAGATCATTAAATATTATCTAGTCTAGCCTCCTCACTTTCTCAGTAGGGAAATGAAATCCACACAGTATGTAATAGAGCCTAGAATAGAGCATGACATGAGAGGGAATAAGTGATATGTAGTAAATACAATTCTGAATTTGAGATCAGAATCTTCAAGTTTGAATCTTAGACTTGCCAATTACTATTTGAAGTAAGGTCATTTTTCCTCTTTTGTTATTCCCCCATCCTCAAGTATAAAATGGAATGGTTGGGACAGATCTTCAAGTTCAAATCCATTCAATTCAATAACAAGTTATGAAGTGCCTACTGTATGAAAGACCTAGATCTGTGTGCTAAGAGACAAAAAGAAAAGCATCCCTAATCTTGAGGGACTTATTGAGCTGAGATGGGATAGGAACAGGGGGTCAGGGTGAGTGCCTTACAACATGTATGTGGATAATAAATTCAATGTATATTCAAAGAAATACAAAGCAATTTCCAAAGAGGTAGAGTAATAACAACCAAATACATGAGAAGTAGAAAAGGTATGGTATAGAAAATAATGTCTGAGCCATATTTTGAAAGTAGCTGGAGATTCTCTTCCTGCCCTCTGCTTCCTAGTTCATGCTTTTGATTTTTCTTAGAGGAGGAGAGGGATCATAGCATCATTAAAAAGAAGAAGAAGGAACATGTTCTGGTTCTACAACTAAGAGTCTAAAAAATACTGGTAGATTTTATCATTGAATTTCCATTGATCTAAGGTAATTGTTTTCTAGCTGTTCTATGGGTTTCATACCTGTGAATTTTCCCTGACCTTTATGTGTCTTCACCTAGTTGGAGAAAATAGGAAAGTCAGCTCATGAATATTCAATTTCTTCACAGTCAGAACCATTATTGAAACTTCTGTGTGGAATTGTGTTAGCAAGCAAATATTATGAAACAAAGCCAAGGCTGTAGACTTAACCATGACATGGTCAATCTGTTGGGACCCCCATTCAATTCAGCCCAATTAGCAATTAATGTTTAAGGTTCGGTAGATCTAGAGATATGAAGTAAAGACAAGATATAGAACCTCAGATTGGGTAATTATAGTCCACTGGGATGGGGGAGAATAAAAAATTCATAGACATAAGTATACACAAGAAAATTTTAGGAGGAAAAAAATTAATCACTGGTGAGTGGTGAGAAGAATACTATTCCATAGTGTAGGGATTCCTGAGCTTAATCCTGAAAGCCTATGAATTTGTAGAGGCAAGAAGGGAGTGCATCACAAGTATGGAGGATAGCCTATAAAAAGCATGGAGGTAAAAGCAAGAAGACTGAATTTGGGAAACAAATAAACAAAATCCAGTTGGGCTGGACTATAAAATGAGGGAAAGGGCTCTTTGTTAAATAAGTGTGAAGTAATCTGAGAACCAAACTGTGAAGATCTTTACATGTCAAGTTGAGACATGAGACAAGTTTGAGATAGTAAAAAAATGAAGATTCTTAAATGATAGAATGACATTATCACATTTGGACATTAGCAAGATTTCTGACAATTATATGGATAATTGGATTCTAAAGGTGAAAGACTGGATACCAGGGGAGATAAATTAGAATGGTCTTATTTTTTCACTTGAGATTAACACATTTTTGAAAAGAAAGTTTTGATAATTGTATTTCAATATGGTTGGTTTCCATTATAACCCCATGAGGTTCATTTTATGCACTTAAAACATGATTCTGAGAAGAGGTTCATTCACTGACTTATTCAGAATGCCAAAGAGAGCCATGAAAAACAGAAGTTGAAGAATTCCTTGCTGGATGAATGGTTCTAAGTCCAAAAATAGAATGATACCCACATGAATAAACCAAAGGGGAGTGTTTTTTAAGAAATCTGATTATAGGGACAGCTAGATGGCATACTACCAGTAGACAGTACCTGAGTTCAAGTATGGCCTCGGATGCTTATCACTTAGTAGCAGTGGGATTTTAGGCAAGTCACTTAACCCCAATTGCCTCACCTCCCCCAAAAAAAATTTAAAAAAGGAAGAAATCTGATTATATATTTTAAGACTGTATAATGACCCTTCCACTAACAGATATCATTGCTCTGAATTCATTTTTTAATTACATAGGCCCCTAAGTTATATATACAGGCAAAATTGCATTTTCACATGATTATGAATCTAGGTTGCTCCCTCTATTAAATGGGTAGATAATATTTAGACTTCATTCTGCATAGGATAGTTGCAAGGAAAATATGTATATATTTTATTAATACTTTTTATTTGCAAAACATATGTATGGGTAATTCCTAAACATTAACCCTTACAAAGCTTTCTGTTACAGATTTTTCCCCCCTAATCCCCACCCTTCCCCTAGATGGCAGGATATCCACTACATGATAATTATGTTAGAATACTTAAGAAATCGAATATATGTATAGTTATTGCCACACATCATTTTTTGTGCAGGAGAAATCATATCTACAAGAAAGAATAATCCGATAAAGGAAATACAATGCAAGCAAACCTCAATAGAGAGCATGAAAATGTTACATTGTGGTCCATATTTCATATCCCTCTCTCTGGGTGTATATGGTTTTCTTCAGTGAACAATTGGAACTGGATTGAGACAATTCTTTGTTGCAGAGAGCCATGTCCATCAGAATGGATCATCATCTAATACTGTTGTTGCTGTGTATGATGATCTCCGGTTCTGCTCGTTTCACTCAGCATCAGTTCATGCAAGTCTCTCCAGGCCTCTCTGAAATCGTCCTGCTGGTCGTTTCTTACAGAGCAATAATATTCCATAACATTCATATACCATAATTTATTCAGCCACTCTCCAATTGATGGGCATCCCTTCAGTTTCCAGTTTCTAGCCACTACAAAAAGGGCTGCCACAAACATTCCTGCACATGTGGAGCCCTTTCCTTCTCCTATGATTTCTTTGGGATATAAGCCCAATAGAAACACTGCTGGGTCAAAGGGTATGCAGAGTTTGATAACTTTTTGAGCATAGTTCCAAATTGCTCTCCAGAATGGTTGGATCCGTTCACATTTCCACCAACAATGCATCAGTGTTCCAGTCTTCCCACCTCCCCTCCAACATTCATCGTTATCTTTTCCTGTCATTTTAGCCAATCTGACAGGTGTGTAGTGGTACCTCAGAGTTGTCTTAATTTGCATTTCTCTGATCAACAGTGATTTGGATCACCTTTTCATATCATTATAAATATTTTTAATTTCCTCATCTGAAAATTGTCTGTTCATATCCTTTGACCATTTATCAATTGGAGAATGGCTTGAATTCTTATAAATATGAGACAATTCTGTATATATCTTAGAGATGAGACCTTTATCAGAACCCGTAAATGTAAAGATGATTTCCCAATTTGATGCTTCCCTCCTAATCTTGTCTGCATTAGTTTTGTTTGTACAGAAACTTTTTAACTTAATATAATCAAAAATATCTATCTGGTGTTTGATTAAGAGTTCCAGATCTTCTTTGGACATAAATTTATTCCATCTCCACAGGTCTGAGAGGTAAACTATCCTATGTTCCTCTAATTTGTTTATAATATCACTCTTTATATCTAGATCATGAACCCATTTAGATCTTATCTTGGTATGCGGTGTTAGGTGTGGGTCCAGCCTTAATTTCTTCCACACTAGTTTCCAATTTTCCCAGCAGTTTTTGCTGAATAGTGAGTCTTTATCCCAAAAGCTGGGGTCTTTGGGTTTATCAAACACTAAATTGCTCAAGTTATTACCTAGCTTGTCCTGATATCCTATCCTATGCCACTGATCAACTGCTCTATTTCTCAGCCAATACCAAATGGTTTTGATAACTGCTGCTTTATAATATAGTTTTATATCTGTTACAGCAAGGTCACCTTCATCTGTCTTTTTTTTTCATTAATTCCCTTGAAATTCTTGACCTTCTGTTCTTCCAAATGAACTTTGCTACTATTTTTTCTACATCTGTAAAATAATTTCTTGGGAGTTTGACTGGCATGGAACTAAATAAGTAAATTAGTTTGGGTAGTATTGTCATTTTTATTATATTCGCTCGCCCTACCCATGAGCACTTAATGTTTTTCCATTTGACTAGGTCTGATTTTATTTGTGTGGAAAGTGTTTTGTAGTTTAGTTCATATAGTTTCTGACATTTTCTTGGCAGATAGATTCCCAAATATTTTATGCTATCACCCGTTATTCTGAATGGAATTTCTTTTTCTATCTCTTGCTGCTGAACTTTGTTGATAATATATAAAAATGCTGATGATTTATGTGGATTTATTTTGAATCCTGCAACTTTACTAAAGTTGTGAATTGTTTCTAGTAGTTTTTAGTTGAGTCTCTAGGGTTTTCTAAGTAGACCATCCTGTCATTTGCAAAGAGTGATAATTTGGTTTCTTCATTACCTACTCTAATTCCTTTTACCTCTTTTTCTTCTCTTATTGCCAAAGCTAACATTTCTAATATAATATTAAATAGTAATGGTGATAGTGCGCAGCCTTGTTTCACTCCTGATCTTATTGGGAATGGTTCTAGTTTGTCTCCATTACATATGATGTTTGCTGATGGTTTTAAGTAGATGCTACTAATCATTTTAAGGAAAAGCCCATTTATTCCTATACTCTCTAGTGTTTTTAATAGGAATGAGTGTTGGATTTTATCAAATGCTTTTTCTACATCTATGGAGATAATCATATGGTTTTTGTCAGTTTGGTTATTAATATAATTGATTATGCTGATAGTTTTCCTGATATTGAACCAGCCCTGCATTCCTGTTATAAATCCTACTTGGTCAAGATGTATTATCCTGGAGATAACTTTCTGTAATCTTGTTGCTAAAATCTTATTTAAATTTTTGCATCAATATTCATTAGGGAAATGTATCTATAGTTTTCTTTCTCTGTTTTCACCCTACCTGGTTTAGCTATCAGCACCATATCTGTATCATAGAAGGAATTTGGTAGTATACCCTCTGTCCCTATTTTTTCAAACACTTTGTATAGTATTGGAATTAATTGTTCTTTGAATGTTTGGTAGAATTCACATGTAAAACCATCTGGCCCTGGAGATTTTTTCTTAGGGAGTTGATTAATAGCTTGCTCTATTTCTTTTTCTGATATGGGGCTATTTAAATAATTTATTTCCTCTTCTGTTAACCTTGTCAATCTATATTTTTGTAGATATTCCTCCATTTCATTTAGATTATCAAATTTATTGGCATAAAGTTGGGCAAAGTAACTCCTAATTATTAGTCTAATTTCCTCTTCATTGCAGGAACGTTCTCCCTTATAGTTTTTGAGACTAACAATTTGATTTTCCTCTTTCCTTTTTCTGATCAAATTAACTAAAGGCTTATCTATTTTGTTGGTTTTTTCATAAAACCAACTCTTAGTTTTATTTATTAATTCAATAGTTTTCTTATTTTCAATTTTATTAATCTCACCTTTTATTTTCAGAATTTCCAATTTGGTATTTAATTGAGGGTTTTTAATTTGCTCTTTTTCTAGTTTTTTTTTAATTGTAACCCTAATTCATTGATCTTCTCTTTTTCTATTTTATGCAAATAAGCATCTAGAGATATTAAGTTACTCCTTATAACCGCTTTGGCCGTATCCCATATATTTTGGTATGTTGTCTCATTATTGTTGTTCTCCTGGATGAAATTATCGATTGTGTCTATAATTTGCTCTTTCATCCATTCATTCTTCAGGATTATATTATTTAATTTCCAATCAACTTTTGGTCTATTTTCTCCTGGCCTTATATTACATGTCAGTTTTATTGCATCATGATCTGAAAAGGATGCATTTACTATTTCTGCTTTTCTGCATTTGATTTTGAGGTTTTTATGCCCTAACACATGATCAATTTTCGTATAAGTTCCATGAACCCCTGAGAAAAAAGTATACTCCCTTCTATCACCATTCAATTTCCTCCAGAGATTTGTCATACCTAACTTTTCTAACATTTTGTTTATCTCCCTAACTTCTTTCTTATTGATTTTGTGGTTTGATTTATCTAATTCTGAGAGAGCAAGGTTGAGATCCCCCACTAGTATAGTATTACTGTCTATTTTCTCCTTGCATCTCTGTTAGTTTTTCCTCTAGGAATTTGGATGCTATACCACTTGGTACATATATGTTTAGTATTGATACCACTTCATTGTCTATGGTACCCTTTAATAATATATAGTTTCCTTCCTTATCTCTTTTAATTAGATCTATTTTTGTGTTTACTTGATCTGAGATAAGGATTGCTACCCCTGCTTTTTTTGTTCACTTGAAGCATAAAAGATTCTGCTCCAGCCCTTTACCTTCACTCTGTATGCATCTCTATGTTTTAGATGTGTTTCTTGTAAACAACATATTGTAGGATTCTGGCTTTTAATCCAGTCTGCTATCCGTTTCCGTTTTATGGGAGAGTTCATCCCATTCACATTCACATTTAAAATGACTATATCTATATTTCCTGCCATCTTATTTACCCAAAGTTATATTTTTCTCTTCCCTTTCCCCTTACTCCCTTCCCCCTCCCCAGTATTTTGTTTTTGATGACCACCTCCAACAGTCCTCCCCCCTTTAGAACCCTCCCTCTTTTTTACACCTTTCCCCTAATCCTTCTATTAATTTATCCCTTTCTTTTCCTCCTTTCCCTCCTACTTCCCTATACAGAGGGCCAAGTTTTTCCCTGAAATCAAATGTGTCTGATATACTCTTTTAGAGCCCAATCTAATGAGAGTAAAATTTACACAATACTCATCACCCTCCCTTCTTTCCCTCAATTATATTAGATTTTCTATGTCTCTTCATGAGACTTTGCCTTATTTTACCTCCTTTTTTTTAACTTTATTTTACCTTCTTTCCCCTCCCCCCCTTTTTTTACAGTATGATATACCTTCCACCTCTAATTTCTTTTCAATTATTATCAAAGTAAAATCAAATTATACCCCCATTCTTTAAGGATACCCCTAGTAGAGATATAGTTCTCGAGAGTTCTTTCCTTTTTACCTTTTTACGCTTCTCTAGAGTTCTGTGTTTGGAGGTCAAATTTTTTGTTCAGATCTGGTCTTTTCATTAGAAATAGGTGAAATTCTCCTGTATCATTGAATGACCATCTTCTTCCCTGGAAGATGATGCTCATTCTAGCTGGACAGCTTATTCTTGGCTGTAATCCAAGTTGTTTTGCCTCTGGGAATATCTGATTCCAGGCCCTTCAATCCTTCAATGTGGAAGCTGACAGATCCTGTGTAATTCTAATGACAGTTCCTCAGTATTTGAACTGCTTTTTTCTAGCAGCTTGTAATATCTTTTCCTTGGTGCGATACTCCTGAAATTTGGCCACGATATTCCTTGGGGTTTTAATTTTGGGATCTCTTTCAGGAGGTGATCGGTGAATTCTTTCAATGCCAACTTTGCCTTCTGATTCTAAAACATCCGGGCAATTCTCTTTCATGATTTCCTGGAAGATAGCATCCAGGTTCTTTTTTTCATCGTGACTTTCAGGGAGTCTAATAATCCATAGATTGTCTCTCCTGTATCTGTTTTCCAAGTCAGTTGTTTTTCCTAGGAGATATTTAATATTTCCTTCTATTTTTTCATTTTTTTGTTTTTGTTTGACTGATTCTTGAAGTCTTATTGAGTCATTCATTTCAATTTGTTCAATTTTAATTTTTAAGGTATTATTTCCTTCTCTTTTTTAGCTCCTTTTGTAACTGGCCAATTGAATTTTTTGGTTCATTGCATTCTTTTCCCATTTTGCCAATTTTATTTTTCAGTGAATTGTTGTCTTTTTCCAATTCACCAATTTTGTTTTTCAGTGAATTGTTGTCTTTTTCCAATTCACTAATTTTGTTTTTCAGTCAACTGTTGTCTTTTACCAATTCACTATTTTTATTTTCCAGTGAGTTGGCGATTTTTTCAATTCACCAATTTTATTTTTCAGTGAATTGTTGTCTTTTTCCAATTCACCAGACTTATTTTCCAGTTTTTCACATCTCTATTGCAGGGCGATATTTCCTTCTTGCACTGCTCTCAGTTTATTTCCCCAATCTTCTTCTAGCTCTCTTTTGAGATTCTTTATGCAATCTTCCAGGTAAGCCTTCTGAAAGGGAGGCCAGCTTAAGTCCACCTTTGTGGCTTTATCTGGGATTGTTTTCAGAATCTCAGGATCAGGGGACTTCTCTAGTTTCTCTTCGTAAAAGCTGTCTATGGTGAGAGCTCTCTTCTTCTTACTCATGATGTTTAGCTGAGGTATCAGTCAACAGCAGGGAATTCTGCAGCAGTTTTTATTTGCCCTGGGGCAGTTTGCCGAGTTGACTTCCGGTGTGGGGCTGATCTGGCTAGATCTCCACTAGGACCACACTTTCAGCTGCTCTCAATCCACCCTTTATCAAAGGTAGACCTGCCAAAGCACCTGCCTGCAAGCAGAGCAAAGTGGTCCAAGGGTCTCCCAGGGACTTCCTGGCAGCCTAAAATCTTCTGGTCTGTCCCAGCCCCAGACTTGTACCCTGGATGCGCTCTGGCGTCTGAGCGCTGGGAGCTGCTCGATCCCCTGCCCATTTAAAACTGACCTCAGAAGTTCTTTCAAAGTAGATATTTGATAGAAGTGCGTTGTAGTCCAAGTGTTTGGTGAAGCCCTCACTCCAGAACCAGTTCGGAAGTTCAGTTTGTCTGTGTCTGAGGGAAGGTCTCAGGAGCTCACAGAGAATGCTGTCTGCAGTTCACCATCTTCAAGGAAAATATATTGTTAACAAATAGAAAATATCATTATGATTATTATTAATATCTTGTTTTGTTTGATTCATTTTGATGAAGTTCAGATAGAACTGGTCCTGAGATGAATCATTATTCTATTATTCATTTATATTTAATCATCACTGAGTTATTACAAAAATGGATAAAATAACTGCCTTTTATAATTGAATAAAAGCATATGGATAGGAGCTCATTTTGTGTAGACTCATTGAAAGTGTTTTAAGTACAGTTCTAATAGCAGATAGGGGGATGGTTATGACATATTCCTCAATCTGTTTCCATGTGGTTTAAAATTCCATTGTTGAATCTATTTTGAAATTATATTTCACATAGCATGGAGATTATATGATATTTTAAAAAATATTTTATGGATCAATGTTACGTCTGAGAAATTATAGGTAGTGGTTTCGTGTATAAAATATTATAGTTCTAGTAAAAATTGCTGAATTCTCTTGGATAATTATAAATAGCATTTGTCATAGCTTATTATTACATCACTATGGGGGGTAGGCAGCAAGGTGTACTCAGAATGCTGAACTTGAAGTCAAGATGAAGTCAAAATGTGAATATGGAGGACTCTTTTAACCCTTTTGTGACTAGAATAGCTTCCTAAGGTCATTGGGCATAAGTGGGTTGTTACCTGCAATAGATATAGGAAACTGCCATGGAGATGATGTATTGCCCAGTTGGATGTGACCATACCTTCTCATTTCATTATTGTTTTGAGTCTCCTTCCAAGTCCACACTCCTACAAAAAGACACCAGAATAGAACATTTCTGAATAATACTGGTGAGATTTCAGAGCACATTTGAGATACTTTAAAATATTGAAATGACCCCAGAGAGTGAGTCACTTTCTACTTTAGGTAGGTATAGAAGAAGTCACTAAATGAAGGAAGGAAAATGGACTTCCCAAATAATCTTTTCTTTAGTTAAAAAAGATATTTTGATGGAGTGGAAAGGAAAAAAATGGATTTGTAGTTAGAGGACTTACTTAGAAAACTAACTCTCCCACTTGTTACCTATGTGACCTTGGAGAAATAAATTAATATCTCTGTTCCTTAGTAAAAATGATAGCTTTGGACTAGGTTATGTTTAGGGGGTCATTCAACTTAAAATCTACCACCCAGAGATTGAAGCACATTACCATACAAAACTATGTTTGAAACATTTCTGGCAAAAAATTAAGAGATCTAAATAAATTAAATAAAAGAATTTCACTGTACCTCTGAGAAGTCTGGAGAGAGTAGACTAAAGTACTTGCTACTACAGATCCATTGTAAGCTGGATAAAGGTTGCTTGCACCTCCTATTTTTGAGCCTACAGAGAAGCAGAAAATCTTGGATATGAAAGAAGCTCTAATCAACTTTAATTTCTAAACTTCTTGGAATAACAGATCATGCTTATTCACCAATGGAGTATGTGACATCAATGTTCAAAGTTAGTCCAAAGGGCCATGACTGGCACTTCATCAGAATGATTTCTATACTGATTGGAAGTAGTATGAGATAAAATCCCAATATTGACAATCTCCAATATAGAGACCCTGACTTCCTTTTCATTGGAATTTTGATTCTCCAGAATGTGTCTTCCTAGAAAGAGACCTGGCCAAAGTATCAAAAAACTGAGGTTTTGGTTGAGGTTCTGGTTGAGACTTTCTGAATGATCTGGGGCAAATATTTTGATATTACTGTGTTTTATGTGAAAAATGAAAAGGTTGATCTAAAAATCTCTAAAATCTTTTCCAGTTCTGATTTATAGAATCTCAAAAGTTGAAAGGAAATTTAAAAATGTCTAGAACAAACAGAAAATGAACAAGAAAAATACTGACGGAATTTTGTTGTTCTACTATTTCAATGAAGTCTGACTCTTATGACCCCATTTAAGATTTTCTTGACAGAGATACTAGCATAGTTTGCCATTTTCTTCTTTAGCTCATTTTATAGAAGAGGAAACTAAGACAGACAGGGTAAGTGACTTGCTCAGGGTCACACACTTAGCAAGTATCTAAGGCCATATTTGAATTCAGAAGATGAATCTTCAGACTTAGACTCAGGGTTCTTTCCATTCTATTACCTAGCCACTTCTTGTTTCAATAGTGGACAAGTAAATAACAATCCTTGTTGTGCTCCTTTGTTTTAAGATCTCTTCTATCAGATAGCCTATGATATAATATAGCTCATGCATCTAATCACCCATGGTCTTTGGATATGAAAATTGTTAGAGTAATTTTTTCAGAATTAATATTGAAACTGACTTATGATCACTAATAAACAACAGGCTATCTAAATAGAGTATTCATTGATTATTATGTGCCAGATACTGTGCTGAGCGTTAAAATACAAATGCAAGGAAAGCAAACAAAACAAAAATAAAATCCAAACCCTGCCCTCAAGAAATTTACATCAGAACAGAGAAAGACAATATATAAATGAGAGCCAGAAAGGAGATGGGTAAATGGTACCTGCATAGAGGCAAGGTTCCTGGGGAAAATGTGAAAAAGTAAGAATAAAGAGTAGAAAGAGTGCCGAAGCGAGTATGACCTGTGCATCTCATAAAATGGCAAGCACTCTCAATCAGAAGAGGGTCACAGAGAAAAGGCATCTCCAAGGTGAGAAGCCAGCTGACAAAGAAGTAGGAAAGGCCACAAGGTGAGGATTGAAGGTGGGAGTGAAATGAGCATGGCCAGGGCACTAATGAAATCCCAGAGCTCTCTCCTGTTACCTGTATGCCCAGAAGAGTGATTGTAGCAGAGGGAGAAAATTCTCACTTTGCATTTACCACCCTAGACCATATCTTATATCCTCTTGCAAAATTGTGTATGACATCTCTAGCAATAAGGGAAAAAAGCAGTTAGCATTATTTTGTCAAATGTGAAAAATATTAATGATTTGCCAGTTATTGTAAAATACTGACACTTTCATAAAAGCTTAGTGGAGTCACTGCTAGAATAGGCAGTGAATTTATTATTTGTCCTGTACTGATTTGAATTCACCTTCCATACATTTTTTTTCAGTGTGACAAGATTTTTTTTTCCTTTTTCCCCTCTCCTGCTACCTACTTGACAGATATATATGTCTCTTCCAGACATTAATGTGTTTCTTGTTAAGAGATTAATTATCCCAGTTACCAATTATTTTGAATTTGGCAAGAGTTTGAAAATACCCTTTCAGTGAGTGTATAAGTCATAACCTCTTTAAAGGCAGGTATAAAATCTGATCTTTTTTGTCTATAAAATAGAAATGTTATATGTTCTATACAGTCTCAATAGTGATAGTTGTAGTAATAATAATAATAAACATGTACATTTGTGGGTGTATATGTATTTGTATTTACATGTATGTATTTGTGAGTGTGTATGTGTATGATCAGGTGAAATGACTGAATGTTTTCTAAAAAATGTGATTAGATGAGGAAAAAAATACATGTCTCATTGCTACTGGCCCATTCCATTGTTGAGTCTGTCTCTGACTTCAAAAATCAGTCGAATGTATGACTGTCTGGGTTCAAAAATAATCTGGGGGATGAGCAAATGAATGGATAAGAGAAAAGTATTATGCTAAAAAAGGTGAAAGACTCTGTTTGCAATTAGCTTATACTATAATGAAAGAGACAATAAATATGGAAGTTTGTAGTTGCAAGTCAATAGATGAAAAAGCCTCAGGATGCAGGAGCAAAGGAGGGAATGCATTTTCTTTAATGTGTCCACTAATAAAAATCATATTAGTTTCAAGTTTTGAAGCATTTAACAGTGTCGAGAAATTTCTTTTCTGAGTCTTCAGTACTGTGGATTTGTTAACTGCTACGCTGCAGTAATGTCAGCCTTCATCTCTACAAGTGATGCTTCCCAATGTGATGGCTGTGGACACCAGGCTAGAGGTATTGCTTTTATCAAAGCTCTTAGATTCAGGGTACGGGGCTGTACAAGGGGAGATGGTAGGTCAAGGCCATAATGGTTCTGCTTTAGGTTGACTGACACAAGCTACCTTCCATTGCACTCCCTCAGGGGGATTTGCTGTTTTATCTAGACTTGCTTGTCTGTCCCATATGTATGCATTTGCATGACAATTAATGATTGTCCCTTCTTCATGGGATTCATTTCTCAGATGATGTTTATAAAGTCTGGGCTGGAAGCAAGAGTAGTACATACATATACACACATATCCATAATTGCATACACAAACACACAAACAAATGCTCTATATGTTGGTGTGAGCATGTATATTTGTCATAGTAACTGGTTAATGTTCCTTATTCACTTTCCCTGGAGCTTATGATATTATCCTCCAAATTTAAACATGATTATGGTCTTATTCAGAATGTGAGCTCTATGTATCAGTGAATATGATTTTTAATATCAAGAGGTTCAGAATTCATTTTCTTGCCTAAAGTTCTTTTTTTTATTGAGTCCAGTCTATGGGTAGGCTGAAACAGAGAATCTTTGGGTATTCTTTAGCATCCTTAGTTGCAGCAGCAACTTACTTTAATTCTTTGTGGCCAGCAATTGAGTTATGTGAAAATTTATAAATTACTTCTACATATATGATCTCATTTGTAGCACTCCAAAATCCTACAAGGTCATTTTATCCCTGTTTTAGTTATGCCGAAACAGATTTAGAAAGGTTAGTTAAATGACTTGCCAAATGTTATAGTGACAGAAGCCAAATGGAGCTAAATTTCAGACACTATCAGCAACATCGTGTTGTCTGTCTTTTATTGTTGTGTGATTTATTCTCTTTAGTTGGGGTGCCATGTTTTGAGAATTACATTACTTGTGCTGGAGAGTATCCAGAGTAGGGAAACTCCTCCTTCCTGAGTAGCTTTCCCAATAAGATGCAGAATAATATGGATTAACCTTGGGTGTTATTCTGTATCATGTCAGATATACTGGTCCTAGAAAACCTGTAACCTGGAAGAGCAAAGTGATTTTCATAGCACATATTAAAACTTCATGATTGAAGACGCAATTTTTTCCCAATCTGAGAAATGGCAATTAATAGCATTAAAATACGAGGGTTACAATGGGGAGTCCAGGATGATGAAAGGGCATTATGAGTGGCTCAATGGATCCTAAATGGGTCTATGGGTGGATTTCAAGGATTCTTTGCACGTGGATGTTTTAAAAAATATATCTCAATTTCAATATATTTAGTTACCTCTGTTATCATTATATATATATGCATATATATGTACATATATATGCACACACACACACACACACATATATATACACATATATATGCATTTAAGAACATTATTGTGAGAAAGTGTTCATAAACTTGGCCGGATTTCCAAAGGGCTCCATTTCACAAATAAAATTTAAGGCAATGGTAAGGAGAGGGATGAAGGGATGGAGAGAGAGAAGGGGAGGGAGAAAGGAAGGGGAGGGGAGAGAGGAGAGACAAGGGGAAGAAGACATTAGGAAAACATAATAATTTTCTTCAAGCTTTTAAGGGACAATCTCATGGAAAAGGAATTATAATTATTCTGTTTGTTCCCCTAAAGAAAAGATTAAATGTTCAAAGTTTGAAAGTTTCACAGGGATACATTTATTCTGGATGTCAGGAAAAACTTCTTATTAGTTAAAACTGCTTAGAAGTAGTAGACATTTGTAAAGAAAAGGCTGACTAGTCATATGTCATATGTTATAAAGAGAATTTTTATTAAAAACAAAAAACACCAAGCCAAACCAAACACCCTAGATGCTCTCTCAGATACCATGTTTTAATATGCCATATATTTTTATGACCTATTCATTCATTCATTCATTCACTCATTCAACAAAATTTTGATGCTAAAAGTGTAAAATGAATTAGATCTGAATTCATTCATTCAGACCTCTTTCCACTACACTGCTCCTCCCACTGTGACACTTTCGATAATCAAGCAATCTGCAAACTTTGATTAAACTGATCATTATGTGTCTGACTTTGGGTTAGACAGAATGGACAGTCCCTGCTCTAATGAAACTTACATTCTGTTTGAGGAAATATCAAGTGCATTGAATACACATGTGTACCTATATAACAAAAATGCACATGTTTATAGTCATGTTTCTATAAGGGCTTAGGATATGTAAATTCACGTAATATATAAGATATGTGAGATATGTATGTGCACTATATATATAAATATAATTTTTGTATATAACACATAGATACACATACATAACTATATATATAAACATACATCTCTCTTTAGTTATTTCTTTATATATACATGTATATGTATAACATGGAGTACGTCAGATAATAGCAAAATGCTTAGCATAGTACCTGACATGTAGCAAGTACTATATGAAGGTTTCTATTATTTTTGTTGTTGTTATTGTTAATAGATGATGACATAAGACCTGATTTTTGGAAATAATTTAGAGATTCTAAGATGTGAAGTTGAGCAGGTAGTTTACCCCCCAAATCACCTAAGTACAAGGGCAGCAAGCAGGAGTCTGGATGAAACACAGCATTTGTTCAAAGTGATAATGTTCAAGAAATCTGAAAAAAAAAACATCAGCTAATCACCATCCTTAGTTTGTACCTCTGCAAAATGAGAGGGTTCTGATAAATGATCTAATTTCCCATCTTGAGCTATAGCCCTGTGATTCTCCTGTTGCTCATAATACCCATAATAGATCCAAGGAGTGTATTTAGGAATTAAACTGTTTATTTGATTTAGTGTGTACATGTGGAGATGGGGGTGGAGGCAAGAAGTGTCTCTGTGTGTATATGTGAAAATGCATGTGCATCATGGAGACATATTTCTATCTTCATCCCCCCGCCCCATTTTGACTCTGTTACTATTATTCACTTTGTCTTGGTTTATATTCTTCCTAGATTCAGTCAATATTTGATATTGCTATTTTTTGGTTAGAAAATGCACTTTTTATTATTGAAGGATAAAATATTGCAAATAAAGATGCATTCAGGAATTAAATAAAAATGCAATGCAACAAAAATGTTTTGCTTATAACTGCATTTACTTTTAATTGAGAAATGGTGAGGTTATATATATTCTTTGTTATGTCTCCTTACTAAGGAATTATTTCCTGGTTAAGGGTAAGTTGAAGTGAATGAGCCAGTTTGTAGAGTGAAGAAAAGGGCTACCCAGTACATGGGTTGCACACAGAAGAGTAAGGAATATTGTAAGAAAGTCTTTTGGAATAATATTCATTTCTTGTTGACTAATATGAGAAAAGACAAAGGCATAAATGGAGGAAATCCATTAAAAGATCAACTAAGATGAAGAATAAGTAGACACAATTAGTCAAAAATCACAAAGCCTAATGTGAGATTAAGAAAAGGAATGCAATATCAGTTCAAGTGTTTCATCAGGAAAAAAAAAAGAAATGGAATAATTTTGTCACTGCATATTTGATATTATTTGTCCTTTGTTTTCTGAGAGGATCAGTGACATGGGATCTTGACTAATGTGTGATTTGGATCTAAGTGAAGCACATTTGATACTCTAAATCATATGGTAGGATTATTGAACCCTGCTAAAAGAAAGAAAGAGAATAAGCAATATCTTTCTATCTTAGAATTTCAAATCCTGCCAAAGTATTAGAATACCATGAAACCAAGAGGTCTCCATTGATAAAGATAGAGATGCTCTTAAATCCCAAATTAAGCAGTAAGTTTTATCTTTACAGCATCTACATAGTACTTTGTATATCTCCAACACTTAATTCAGTTTCTGAGATATAATAGGTACAATAAGTGCATATTGATTGATTGAAGTTAGTAAACACTTGAAAATACTTGTTGAATTGAGTCAAATGGAATTGAATTGATTCTTTTTCTCCACTAAATTTAAATACGTGGTCATTTCTGCTTAATTCTCTCTGTGTATTTATGTAGGGGATGGGAGGAAGAGAGCATGAGAAGATTTCTTATTTTTATCTCTTTTTTTTCAAGTAATTCTATGCTTCTCATGGAAAGGACTGTTTTCTTTTTCTATTTATTGACTGCAGTGTCAATGTCTTATGAGCACTCAAAGATGAACAGATGTTGACAAACTTTCTGAATTAAAATACGCTCATGCATGCATATGTTTACACTTATAAAACTTTGTAGTCAAGAATCTGCTTTGATTGCTCCCATGCTAATTAAAAATTAATAGGCCACTTCATTATTCAATTTTGTGTTAGTTTTTCAGCTATTTTCTATTTACATTTATAATTTTATTCTTTGATGGCTCTATGTCTGTACCAATTTAGAGATTTCCTCTCCCATTGAGATTATAGCCTTCAAAGGGTTCTCATCTTATATATTTCTTCTTTTGTGACTCTTTTGATAAATCTTCCATATACTATTATCAACAGTAATTTAACTGTTAACATTAACATTAATTTAAATTTATGTATGCAGTATAAGGATTGTATAATTCTTAGAAACCTCTGTTCCTTTGACTGCTTTTTTATTCTTCAAAAAACAAACAAACAAAAACAGAAATTGTCTACATAGAACCAAGGGTAAATTTATATTTTTTGACAGTTTCATGTATCACTGTAGTCAAAAAAGAAACAAAAGTCATGGCCAATCTCTTGGTGATTGACAAAAATTGCACATCCTTTATAGAAAGAAAGTCTTAGGCAGTTCAGAAAACCCCTTCTTGGGATTAACACTCTCTGAAATCGATTTGCCTGTTTATTGTCAATGCAGGCTTTTTACAACTAAGCTGGAGAGATGCAGAAAGATTTTTCAGTCACTAAAATGGCAGCATTGAAAGAACCCTAAAGAATACTATTTAGGGAAGGTGTCTTCTTGTTTTTATACCATTGTCTTCCCTTCATCCCATCTTCCTTAAAGCAATTCAGATATCAACAAAGATTTCATCTTGACTAGGGTTCTCTAAGCAGATGTTAAGTTGGGTGACTGAAAGAAATTTAGTGCATTTCAGCCAGGAGCCTGAGAATTACTTCAAAACATCATTATTCTATTGGAGTTTCCACTATATTTTAAATGATCAACTGTGACCCCAAGGGGAAACAAAATCGCACAGTGGATTTGTAGTCAAGAGAAACCTGTAGTCAAAAGTGAACTCTGTAACCTGGTATCTGTATAAACAAATTGCTTATGTTCTCTGAGCCTGTTGCCTTACCCATAAATTGAAGAAGGCTCCTTAAGCTCTATTTGAGCTTTAGGTCAATGGTAAGAGGTCATTAAATCCATATTAGCCTATTTTCTCACCTGTCAAATCAAGAGAGTTGATAGAAGTCTTTTAAGGTTTCTTCTGGTTCTAGAACAATGATTTCATGCTTCTAAGGCTATATTATTATTGAATCTTCTAAAACTATCTTGAGAACATTTTTTTTTGTTCCAGGCTAGTTTAACAATATAAATTGTTCCTATGACAAATGGACCAAAATTTGAAGAATTATTAGCAGTTATTAGAATTTATTCTATATAGCACAAGCACCATAGGTAGATGAAAAAATTTTGGGATGGAAGTCTGGAGATTTGAGTTCTGAAATCACCTCTGATCATAGGATGGTGTAGGGGAAAATGTGCTGGATTTGAAGGCAAAGAAATTATTCAAAATTCTAACTTGGCCATTATCTGTGTCATGATGGGGGAGCAGTTTCACTTTCCTGGGCCCCAGGTTTCTCAGTGACCGAGTGTGAATTTTTAAAGTAGGTGACCTTGAAGGTCCCTTTCAGCTCTAAATCCAGGAGTCTTTTCAGTTTTATATACCTCGATGATCTTGAGCAGTTATTTCCAAAATTCACTTTGTGCCTCTTGTTGCTTCCTTGTAAGAAGAAGGCCTAGGACCAGATGATATCTCAGATGCCTTTCAGTTCCATCATTCTTTGATTCAGAATTTTAATTTGGTTTCATATAATGTCTTTCATTTAATAAGCATATATTAAAAATTTGATGTCTTATATCATTTTAGGATTAATGAATGTGTTTATGAAACAAATGTTAACTGTATGTGATATTTTCTTTTAATACAGTGATAAATCAAACAGAACTGTTGATCAATCAATCAATACATATTTATTAAGCCCTAACTCTGGCTTTGACATTTTGTTAAGGGCTGGAGATGAAACAAAAAACAAAAACAGATGCTGACCTTGAGGAAATAATATTCAAATGGAGATAACAGGCATATAAATAGGAACATGGCTTCAGAGAAATGGAAGATAACAATAGAAAGGAAGAATCTAGTAATCAGGTGAAATGGGGAAAGGCCTTCTGCAGGTGGTAATTTTTCTTGAGATTAAAGTCTTGAGAATTTTTAGGAGCATTGAAAAGTTAACTGACTTGCCTAAGATCACAAAATCAATATATGTTTCAGGCAAGACTTACACTTAGATTTTCTACTCTTTAAATCAGTCTCTGTTTATTGTACCACATTTAATTTCAGATGAACCATATTGGGCCTATTCAAATAAATGTATTGAAAACCATTGAGAAGCAAAGGTAGAATAGAGAATATATATGATGTTGACACAGTCTTATCATTCATTACTTTCCACATGAATGGCATCGACAGGCAGAGCAGTGGGTTGTGAGCAAAGGATGGAATTTTATATTAGAAATATGTGTATCAGAGTTGGTTTGTTTGCATTTGATCAGTCTTACTCCAATACAGTAATGTACAATGTTAGTCAAATTTAAATAGTAACCAGAAATAAATGAAGATTTTTCCAAAGCAGCAATACAAACCAGGATGCTTGTGTCTTTGAAAAAGTCCTGGAGGTAACTCAGAAGATATACTAGAATTCACAGAATCCTATAACTGAGCAGAAGAGAGAAAACAGAGGCAAATTATTTTTCCAGTCACACAGTTAGTGGTAGGGAAGTTGTGGGAACCTGGGTTTCTTGATCAATAAAATATTCAATCAGCAGGCATGTACTAATTTCCTACTATGTGCCAGGCGCTCTGCCGAGCAATAAGAGTACAGAAAATAATAAAACAATAACACCATTCCTTTCTTCATGGACTTTTTATTTTTGGGGGGTAGACAATATGGAATTAACTATGAGGTTATCCTGAAAAAAAAGGACAAAGATCAAGTATGGAACTAGAGGCCACAAGTTACAGTCTCATTTTATCAAATGAAGTTATAAGGAATATTCTCTATGAATCTTTACTCCCATAAGTTATTTTGCCTTATGGTTATTTTTTCTATTAGAGAGGCAATAGTAAGTGATTCAACCCAGGCCACTTAACAGATAAATGTCTGAGGTCAGTTTTGAACTTGCGTTTTCTTGACAAGTCCAGTATGCTATTCACTGCAACATCAAGTATTTTGTATAAAATTTAATGTCTCAGCCAGCACCTTGCATGGCCTGTGAGTGTTCATCTGCAAAACAAGAAGGCTTGAACAATATGAACCCATCCATTTGTAAAATCTTATGATTCTTATGAAATCAGCAATACACATGGTTTCCAATGACAATAACAAGGATATTTCTTTTGGGACAAATGAGAATATATCACCTGCAATGGCTTCGGTGAATATTGTTTTGTTCTTAGATATGGTAAGTTGCTTTTGATTATGCCACAGGAGATACAATTTCCCAAAATTCCCCAGCAGGTACAAAGGGGAACATATTGATGATTTTTTTTCTCTAACTTTGTCCTAAGAATACTTCCTATGGGACTGTTTTTGGTGAACCAATGCTATGATAAGATTGTTAGGTATTTCTAATAATAAACTTTGTTGGATAGGGCCAAATACAAACTACTTGAAATGGAATTCTTTAGCAACAAGAGAAATCCCATTTAGGAAGGTTCCAGTATAAGATTAAGGCTATGGGGATTTGGATAATCAATTGTGAAATGGAAATAAATATTTTTACGTGCTAAGTCTCAAGAAATGATAAGAATGTGGAGGTGTATGGTGGAATGGAAAGAAAACTGAATTTGGAGTTAAAATGCCTAAGAGTCTTGGATCTTCTACTTATTTGCATTTTCTCTGTCATAGTTTCATCATCTATAAATGAAATAGCTGGACTCAATGACCCTAGAAGATCATTTAAAGCTCTTAGTTTATAAATAAAATAATCCTAATAATTCATTCTGAATTCATCCAGAATTTTTGTACATTTATTCAGAAAATGATTCCAACTGGCTGAAATGAGCTATCACTTAAAAGACCAGAACCAAAACCAATTTATACATTCATGAATGAGTGATTTTTCTTAGCTTTTCCAAATATATCACTCAAATCCAACTCTGGTCCTTCGTCTCATTTTGGAAGTGACCTTGGGTTTTCAGCTTTACATCTGCTATCCAGTCTGATTTCAACTCAATGGAGCAAGATGTCCCTTCCAAGTCCATCACTTCTAAACTCACCACTATGCTGCAATTATTGTTATCAGAGATGTGATGCCATGATATGCAAGTGAATTAGATTTAATTGAGGGAGGACTGCACAAAGTTATCAGATCCTCTCCAGAGCCATCTGGGTCCAGTTGCAAGGTAAGATCAGGTTGACTAGAGATATCACTGGATGCAGCAGGAAATATTGTCCTTTTAAAATTTAAGGTCTTTAATAGGTCTCAGCTTTATATCTTAAAGTTTACTAATATATTTTTTTAAGGACCATGCCTTCAATCCAAATCACTCTGGTTCTCATGGGTCACATTAGGTCTTAGACCAAGACCCTGTTGATTATTGTTTGGGTCCTGATGGGCTTAGAGTAAATGTAAATAGAAATTGTTTCTATTTTGACCAGAAATTCTGAGGGTCTTCCTTTCCCAGATTTTTATAGATCTGAATAGAGATATGTTTGTGTAGGTATGTGCCTGTATGTGTATGTATCTGTCTCTATGTGTATGTATATATGTTATATGTATATATATATAACATATATACATACACATAGAGACAGATACATACACATTCATTCATACAGATACATACACACACACCCATATTTAACTAGGTAAAAGAGGTCATTCTCAGGCTCATTTCTTACGTAGCCTGAGAAGGAATTGCAAATATTGTAGCTAGCAAGGCCAAGAGGCCTAAAGGAGAAAAATAGGAGATTACCTATCACAGCTGATTTTTGGACTTAAAATTTGGTGAAACTAGTGCTATGCAAGAACTGAACTAATCTGTGTATCTGTTCTCTACTGTCTGCTTCCTCTTCCCCAGAAATTAAGGTGAATGATAGAAGGTAGAATTATGCTCTCTGCGTTACTGGGGAAAATATTTGTTTGTTCCTGCTGTACCTTTGAAGTAAATATTTCTTTATAAAAGCTAAACTGATCTTAAGTGGTTAAATGGAACTGGGGTGCTGGTTACTGAGTGGGTCCTTAAAATAGGAGGAGCAATAGCAATGTGGTTTGAACCAAGGGCAGAAAAAGTTGTTAAACTTTCACAGGCCTGGCCCTGAGAAAGTGGAGCCAGAGAAAGTTTATGACACAACTAATACTTGGAATTTGTCCTCAACAAAAATATTACTTAGTCTTATTGTTTATCATATTTACCAAACTAGGTTCTAAACTTTTGATTATTTCTAAAAATAATCCACGGCCAAAGGATAAATTTCACTATTACTAAAGAATATTTAAAACAACGTTGTTGTTGGGCCTTTGCCCCTAAAGTGTTATTTAAAAAACAAAAAAGAATTACCTGTTCAAAGATTTTTTTCTTCTTATTTAGTATTTTATTTTCATAGCAGCATTCTATGTGTAATAGGAAGCTTTCTGTTGAAATTTTAAACAAAAGCTAGAGTTTTAGAGATAAAAAACAGAAACATCAATAAAGGGGAAGGTATTCACATGCAAAATAGCTATTACTTACCCCTGGAAAAAATCTGAGGCCTAAATAGCTCAATTGCAAATGAAGAGCCCAATGAGACAATGAAAGACATTCATAACTCTTGTCCCCAGCTGTCTTATAATATCCATAAAGGAGTGTGAAAAGTAGAAATGACTAAATTGGAAGTAATCACCCTAAAGAAAGTTGGAAGGCTTCTCTGAAGGAAAACCCTTATGAATTATGAAGAGTTGTTGCAGGGTACCTAGGTGGAACCATGCACAAAGCTCCAGGCCTGGAGTCAGGAAAGTGAATCTTTGTAAGTTCAAATATTGCCCCAGACACTAAACTGAATGATCTGCTAACTTAAGCCTTGTTATTTATTGCCATTACCTACCAACACAGATAATATAGATAGAAAGCTAGATTTTAAAAAAATGGAGAGATGCTAAATGGATAGATTGATTGATAGATTGATAAATGGATACATAGATAAGTTACATATCTATATGTCTACATATATATAGAGACACACACACACTAAGATATAAACATATAAGGATGTATAAATATAGGCACATTTGTGTATTTTTATAATAAATCTCCCTTAATATAATAAATCTCCCTTAGCTTCCTATCCTGGATATGCTGGAATGCTGCAGGGTGGAGTACCAAACTCCTTCAAATGTCTATCTTTATAGAGAGCAGAAACTGGACTGGGCTCACTCCACTTTGCATATGTTTCCCTGTTTGGTTCCAAATCCATTGGAACAAGAAGCCTCTTTATCAGAAACCCTTGGTCTTTCATCCTCCATCTTTCTAACTTGGCTTTCCCACCTAGTATTGCATGCTGTTTTCATCTAGACTGTTAGCTCCTTAAGGTCAGTCTTCTAATATAATATATAATATTATATAATATAATAATAATTTAAATATGATTTTTTGTCTCTCTAAAATCCCCAACCAGAAAAAAATTTACAATTTTTTATGTCCAGATGAAAAGCATAATATGTATTTTCATTAATTCTTTTCATTAATTGTACCTCCAGTGCTTAGCACAGTTCCTAACACTTAGTTGTTGGTTAATAAATATGTATTGGATTGAAGTGAAGGCTATGAAAATGGTACCCAATCCCTTTTAGGTCTTTAGTAAAGTGGCAATAATTTGAATAGGAGGAAAAAGATGGGATGTAAGTCTATCATCTGAAGCTGAATTCAAGCTTATTTACCACTCCTAAAAGCTATCTATTAAGATAAGGTATTGTGTTTTACATCTGTAGAATGTCTTCTTCTAACAGCCAAATGTGGAGCTTTTGAGATATCAAAGGTCAAAATTATAGAATATTCCACTTAGAGCTGAATAGAGACTTAGAGGTCTTTGCCTGGACTTTATTCATTTTATTGAAGAGGAAATTGAGAGCCAAGTCACATAACTAGCAAATGGTAGAACTGACATTTGAGCTCAGATCCTGTGAGCACCACTTCCACCGTAGCACAAAAGGGACAGAGATAGATTTTCTCAAGACTAAATGGTAGAGCTGGGATTTGAACACAAGTCTTCTAACTCTAAAGACTATTTTCTATCCACTTGTTCAGTCATTTAATTGTATCTGACTCTACGTGCTCCATTTGCAGTTGTTTTTTTTTTTTTTTAGTTTGGTTGTTTTTTTGTTTTGTTTTTAGCAGAAATACTGGAGTGGTTTGCCATTTCTGTCTCCATCTCATTTTTAAAATGACAGGTTGTGATAGCTAGTAAGTATCAGAAGGATAGAATTGAACTCAGGAAGACAAGTTTTCCTCACTCCAGATCTGGTACTTTATCTTTTGGGCCATCCAGTTGCCTACTTTCTACAACATCATCATAGAATTAAAGCAATGTATTTTTTTCGTATGATTTTTTTGTCTCTCTAAAATTGCCAACCAGAAAATGTTTAAAATATTTTTATGTCCAGATGAAAAGCACAATATGTCTAAAACTTTATATTCACATGCTATAATTTATCATAAATGTATACAAATGTGCATATATCCCTACATATTTATATCAGTATATAAATACAAATCTATATATTATTTTCTTCTTGTGTATCTTTGTTTATATATATATAGATAGATAGATAGATATAGATATGTAGCTATCCATTCATCCATCCATCTATTTATTTATCCATTTATCATCTCTCCATTTTTAAAATCTAGATTTCTATCTATATCATCTTTATCCTTGTTGGTGAGTAATAGCAATAAATAGGAAGAAAGCTAAGAAACTTTGCCCCTAGCTGGGTCCGAATAATTTAATTCATTATTATTACTTGGTTTGCAAGTCAGCACAGAGTGACTTGGAGTGACTCATAGTTTGTGTCTCATGCTGCCTTCATGCAGGGTTATTACAGGGTATGGGAGGACAGAAATCATTATTACTGGCTGTTACCTATATAGCCAAGAGTAAATGAGTTTAACTTGTTAGAGTTTCATTTTCTTTATCTATAAAATAAAGGAATTAGGGTGGCTAACCTAGTGGATAAAAGCACTAGAAATAGAGTCAGGAAGGCCTGAATTGAAATCTTTCCTTAGACATTTATAGCCTTGTGATTTTGGGCAAGTTAGTTTCACCTAAGTGTGTCTCAGTTTATCTCATCTCTATAATCCAGGAATTCTTAACCTAGAATCGACGAACTCATTGTTTTCTTTACTATTATGACTAAATGTCAGCATGTTTCCCTTATATATAATTGTAAATACCCCCCACAAGTGTATATATAATTGTAAATACCCCCACATGTGTGTATATAATATGTGTGTACACACACACAGATGTATATTTCATTTAAAACAATTATTCTGAAAATAAATCTATAGATTTCATGACAGTGACAAAAAATCAATAATATGAAAATATTAAGAACCCCAGGGAGAGAGGTGGGCTAGGCAGCTTTTACAATTCCTTCCAGCACAAAATCTTAAGGTCTTATGATTTTTCACTTTTAAATATCCTAAGACTGAGTTTGTACTCTACAAAGAGGCCAAAGGCCCTGCCTATTTGCACCCCAGCTCTGCAACCATAAAGAAGTCCCTTTGCAGAATTAGCTCCTCTGAGCTTTAGCTTTTCATATATAAAAAGGGGTTAAGACTATTTGACCAATGCTTCTCAGAGAGTTGCTGTAAATTCAGACCTTTTTGAACTCTCAACGGTTATGGGAATGTGAGCTATTGTTATTCTTATTATTTTAATATGTGTGTTTAAAGTTGTCATTCCATGATTGTGCTTTAACTAAACCTGGTACATTAATTCTCTACCCACCCCCAGGCAAAGTACCAAAAGGGGGGAAAAGTGAATCGATATAGGATAAAATGAAAAGAAATTTGATGCTGAAAAGAAAACATTTGCTGGAATTGGGCAAATGTATGCAATCATTTACTCTTGGCTTATTGCACAATGAGCCTAATTTGGGCCCTCTTTCACTATCATTGAAAACACAGTATTTTTGATCCATGAAAGAGATGGGGTTGAATAACCAAAATGTGACATTTGATCCAACTCTAGATTGGCTAGACTGGCTAAAGAGAATGGACCCATTATGGGAATTCTCTGATGTCACTGGGCAAACTGGACATGTATAGTGGCTGTTTTATATTATTGGTTTTATAGGATTGCAGATAACAAAGTGATCAGTCAGTGTCATGGAGAAATCAGAATCAATTCTATCCCCTATTCTTCCCACACTTTACATTTCCTGACTTTTCTCTGTTGGTCACAAAGACAAAAACTGTCTTTGGAATCAGCAACTTAGTAGAGCTACAACTAAGTTGAGACAATTGTAGCTTTCCTTGTGATAAATTTATAGGAGTGTTAACCACAGCATCTTGAGACATTCTTCCTGCCCTTCCTAGTTCTAACTCCATCCCATCAGTGTTGTCCTACAATGTTCTATCTCACCCTAAATTATACTGAATATATTATCTCTTTGCCAATTTTTTTTTGCATGTGGAAAAAATGGCCACTTATAATTCTGGCTAACCACTGAAAGACTCCTATTTCTTTCTCCCTCTTTTACTCCCCCCTTGCCAACATTTACTTATTCATCACTGTATGAACAGAGACCTGAATAGTTATTAGCCACTGATGTCTTCTGTGTAGACAGAAGGAAGAAAGTCCATGTATGCTTTCAAGGAGCTCAAAGTCTAATGGAAGAATCATCATGCAGACAACTAGGAACAGACAAGGTAGTAGCAAGAAAAATGGAGATAATCATAGGCTCAGAGATAATGACTCTCCAAGAGTCACACAGCTTAAAAATGTCAAAGATGTGACTTGGATACATATGTCCTACGGTCTCTTTACTACATCATCTCTCTGTTTACGCATATCACTCTGCTTCGAAGTATTTGGAAATGTCTGTTGCTCTTAATAATCTGGGCTTTTTTTTCCCAAAAAAATCATATATATTGTAGATCCAGACTATAGTTTCTCAGAAATGATTCATAAAAGGTATTGTGAATCATAGCTAGAACATAGTCTGACAGCCTGTAAAAGTATGAAGTCAAGGATTTGGGGAAGATTCAGAACCTCCCACTACTAGTGCCTTTCATTTAATAATTTTACTCTATAATTACTTTGCCTCTTTTTTTATGTGTCTGATAATAGTTCCTTTGGTAGAAAATAAGCTCCAGGAGGACAAGAACTGTTTATATTTTTATCTTTGTACTTCAGTAACTGGCATATGCTGGCAAATTATAAGCACAATACTTTTTGAGTCATTAATTGGCCTATCCTTAACAGTCTAGCACAAATGGGATCTCCAAAATGTTACATACTAGTGTTTTAATTGGGCTTATAACTCCCATCTGGGTTAAAATATAAGGAGTATGGGACGGGCTAGGGGGTGCAGTGGATATGAGGAGTACCACAGATATGACTTGAAATATTATTAACCATTTAGACTCCGATGTAAAGTTCTGAAACCAGATTTTTGTGTTAGAGAGAATTAATATTATTAACCATTTAGACTCCAATGTAAAGTTCTGAAACCAGATTTTTGTGTTAAAGAGAAGAAATATTAACTATTTAGCCTCTAATGTAAATAAAGTTCTGAAACCAGATTTTTGTGTTAGAGAGAAGAA
>JAJPUD010000641.1:403154-500541 GCA_023553655.1 Myrmecobius fasciatus
TTAGACTCCAATGTAAATAAAGTTCTGAAACCAGATTTTTGTGTTAGGGAGAAGGAGAATGGGGAGAAGACATTTAAAGAAAAGATGCCATTCTAAGAGGTAAGTAAATAAAATGCATGAGACCAGAAAGAATCTGGAAAGAGGAAATTAACTTTTTTGTTTGGTTTTCATTGTTGGGGTGGGGGGAGATTTTTACCCAGAGCCCTCTCTGGGCAGAACAAAGAAAGAAAAAAACATTTCATTGGGTACAGTGCTGACTTTATTGATGGCAAAGAACACAGGACTCAATGCTTTTTCCCCACTACTAAGCAGGGCACTACCTTGGAGTGAGAACCATAGGTGTAGGGAAGTAAATTTAGCATAGCAACACCTAAGCTGCAAAACACTTCTGTTTTATCTTGAATTTCCACAACTTCCTTGCATTATTCCCTGGAGTTCATGTAAACACAGAGATCCAACAAACGGTTACTATAACCGAATTCATTATCATACCAGGCAATAAGTTTGACAAAATAGTCATTTAGCGCAATACCAGCTTCAGCATCAAAAGTAGAAGAATTGAAGTCACCATTGAAATCACTGGATACAACTTGGTCCTCGGTGTAGCCGACAATATTTCTCATGTTTCCCTCCGATGCTTGTCTCACAATTCTCTTGATGTCGTCATATTTGGCGGGTCTCTCCAGGCGGCACGTCAGATCCACGACCGACACATTGGAAACAGGCACACGGAAGGCCATGCCGGTGAGTTTGCCGGCCAGCGCGGGAAAGACTTTCCCCACAGCCTTGGCGGCCCCCGTGGCGGAAGGAATGATGTTCTGGCCAGCGCCGCGGCCATCCCGCCACTGTTTCCCGCTAGCGCTATCGACGGTCTTCTGGGTAGCAGTAGTGGCGTGAATTGTAGTCATCAGTCCCTCGATAATGCCGAAGTTTTCATGGATGATCTTGGCTAGAGGGGCCAGACAGTTGGTCGTGCATGAGGCGTTACTAACGACCGTGTTGGAGGTATTGTAGGTCTCATGGTTGACTCCCATCACAAACATGGGAGCATCCTCTGACGGAGCAGAGATGATGACCCGTCTGCAGCCCCCCTTTAAGTGAGCCCCAGCCTGCTCCAAGGTGGTAAAGACACCTGAAGATTCGATGACGTATTCAGCGCCAGCATTTGCCCATTTGATATTGGCAGGATCCTTTTCCTGGGAGACAGTAATAGCTCTTCCATTTATCACCAGCCTGTCATAGTCAGCTCTGACAGAGCCTTGAAATTTTCCATGAGTGGAATCATACTTGAACAGGTAAACCATGTAGTTTATATCAACAAAAGGATCATTAATGGCCACAACATCTACTTTGCCTGTTTGAAATGCCACCCTAGTTACTATTCGCCCAATACGGCCAAATCCGTTAATTCCGATCCGCACCATCCTGCTTTAGGAACACTTCTATTGGCAGTGAGCTGGGAGAGAAGCAGAGACAACAATTGATTTATAAATAAACTTTAGACATAAAATTGAGCCAAGTTTTAAAACGGATTCAATTTAGCATATCATGGTAGTCAAAATACAACATATGATGCTGTTTTATCATAAATTGGTAGACCTAGAAGACATTTCAGAGATCAAGTCAGAAAAATCATAAAATCACAGAATAAAAGCTGGAAAGAAGCTGGGAGGTCAGCTAATCCAAACCCTTCAGTTTATAGTTGAGGAAACTTTGCCCAAGTGACTTTTAGTAATTCTTTTTTTTTTTTTTTGGCAAAGCATTTGGAATTAAGTGACTTGCCCAGAGTCACACAGTAGGAGGTGTTAAGGGTCTGAGACTGGATTTGAACTCAGGTCCTCCTGACTCCAGAGCCAGTGCTCTATCTAGCTGTCCTTAGGTTTGGTAATTTGTACAATGAAGACAAATACAAAGAACAGGTGGTTTAAACCCTTTGGCTCCAAATCCTGCAATTATTCCTCTAACACTGTTTCCACATGCCAAAGGGATATCTTACAGAGGAGAAACACAAGACTCAGTTGCAAAAGTTTCTCAGTAATATAGTAGCAGAGCAAAGATCAGGATTCAGGTGCCTTGACTCCCAGATCAAGAAGTTTCTATACTATTTGTTTATATATAATATAGTATGACTATATATGTAACTGGACTCTTTGAGATCATTAATGAGCATGCACTATGCCCTCTATCCAACTCAATTTTTTTCTTCTAATGTGCCATTATCTTGAGTGAATTTGGTCCTTGGTTCTCCAGAGTTTGATAGATCCTATAGGATTGCAAGTTTAAGTTCTCATCTAAGTATCTTGTGATAGCTGGTATATCTCTTATTTGAAGGGCATTCTCATTATCAGTAAGAATGAAAGGGTAGTGGCTTTTTTTTTCATTGATTATTTATGTTCAATTCATAATAAGGCTATGAGCTAGCTAGACTGAAGGAGACAGTTTACACCAAAGGAAGCCTAGGTTTTTGAATGGATAAAATATATCTTTGTGCAGAAGAAAAATCTGACCCTTATCAAACATGGATATGGATTCTTGCTACTTCCTCTATTTCTCACCCCAAATCACAATAGAAGATTTAGCTTGGAGGGTGTGAGATATCTTCTGTTACTTCTCCCAGTGAGGGTGAATTATTGTCCTTTTATCCATCTAGGCCATAACAACTCATAGATTTTACTGATAGAGCTTTGGAAGAACTATGTAGGAGGTTGATGAAAAGGTAAAATCGAGGATAGGGTCAAAATATAGGAGGGGAAAGACAGGGACAAATGAAACTTCCTTCACCAATCTACTTTTACTACCCTGAATACAATGAGACTTTTTCTTTAAAGGTAAAGAGTAGGGAAATAAAAATTTCCTCTGTTTCAGGGCTGACCAATGGAAGAGTGATTAGCCTTGTTCTATTTAGTCTCAGAGAAGAGAGATTTGGATCAATGGGTTAAAGATTTAGGAAAGCAAACTTCAGTTTAATTTAATATACTTTTTAATAAATAAAGCTAGAGATATCTAGATGGTGCTGTCGCTGTCGATAGAGCCCTGGGTCTCAAGTCAGGAAAATCTGACCTCAAATCTGTCCTCAAATATTTACTAAATGTGTGACACTGGGTAAGTCACTTAATAACCTTTGTTTGCCTCAGTTTCCTCAACTGTAAGATGGAGATAATAACAGCATCTACCCCCCCCCGTGTTGTCATGATAATCAAATGAGCTAATATTTGCTTAGTATTTAATACAATATCTGACACACAGAAGATGCTTAATAAATGTTTCTTCCCTCCTACCTTCTTTTCCAAAGTCAAAGAAGTTATTTTGGAGGTTAAATGTTCCTCCTCTTTTGAGGTCTTTAATCAAAGTTAAAAGCTATATTTCTTGTTTGGTGTTTAAAAGATTTTTCCCCAATATGGATTAGACTAGACAGCTAAGGAAGTTTGTTCCAACTCTGAAAGTTTATAATTGTAAAGCATAAGAAAATTCCTTGACTAAAGCTTCTATATTTCAAGACAAGATCAAAAATATACCTGTGCAATTGGCATAAATGAGCCCCTAAATATATTGAAGGATTGTGTTTAGACCCCCATGAGGGCTAGAAGATGCTAAGACACTAAAATTTGTTCCTGAGAAAAATAATATGTGGAAAGAACTGGGATGAGTTAGTTAAAGCAAGACATGTTAAGGAGAAATGTACCTCTAAGCAGAGAATGAAATTGAGGTGTAGTCTGATAGCTTTTTAATCTCAGATTATTTATAGACTAATAAAGGATGACAAGTGTTGTCAGAAATGTTTATATTTAATTATTAAGAGTCCCTCAATTATAACCTTAATAGATTTTTGGGAAGAATTTCCTTTCCAAACAAAAGAGAATAATTTTAGTATCATAAATTCAGAGCTATTAAGGGACCTTAGAAGTTACCTAATTCATCCCCCTCCTCAGTTTATATTATTAAACAACAAGCCTCCATTTCTATGTTCTAAATATTTCTCTGGTATCTGGGAATATATAGATTCCAAAAAGGGATTCCTGATCTTAAGAACCTTCCATTGTGCAAATTGAAACTCAAGAGAGAATGATTTTCTTAACATCTAACTGAAAATTGGAAAACTGGACTCTAAGTTCATTCTAGTTTGCATTTTGTTGTCCAGTCTGATTTCAATTCCAGAAAACAAGATGCTCCTGCCAAGATAAGTTCATCATCTCTAAACTCACTGTCATGCTGCTGATACTAGCCTTATTGCTACCATATTCCTTAGTTTTTTAATCCCCTCTTATTGGAAGGATGGAGGGAGGAGTACCAAACTCCTTCTAATGCCTTCCTAGAGGGGAGAAAGCAGACTCAGTTCACATCACTTTGTTTGCAGCTACTTCTCTGCCTAGTTTCATCTCTGTGGAGCAAGATACCACTGAGCTAAGTGCCTTTTCCTTTTTTTCCAGAGTAATTTCATATCATGTTCTTTATAATTCTTACAATTGTATTTTTGCTTTTGGTTCCATTAAAGAATTTTCAGCACAAACTCAGGTTATTGCCTTAAATCACCAAGAGTTTTGTACACCAAATAACAAATCAATTAAATTAATCAAAATTAGCTCATTCATATGTCAGGTACAATGCTAAGTTTTTAATATACCAAAAAAAAATACAAAAGACAGTTTCTAACCTCAAAGAGCTTTCAATTTAATGAAAGAGAAAAGCAAACATATATCTATAACTAGTTATATATATCAAGTTACATATTCATATATGGTTTATGTATATATACTTTTAATATATGCATTGTGTATATATGTCTGTATATACATGTATGTTTTATATGTGCATTGTATATATGTATGTTGGTTTATATATGTGTGTATATCCACATAAATATATGCCTATAGACATATATGTGTGTTTATGCATAATTATGCATTTGTATATTGGATTAAATGCACTAGAATTAAGAAGGATTGGGGAAGACTAGAGTTGGGGCAGCTAGGTGGCAAAGTGGATAAATTGCAGTACCCTTAGTCAGGAAGACTCACTTTTTTGAGTTCAAATCTGGCCTCAGATACCTACTAGCCGTGTGACACTGGGCAAGAACTCTAACTTCATTTGCCTTAGTTCCTCATCTGTAAAATGAGCTGGAGAAGAAAATGGCAACTCCAGTATGATGGCCAAGAAAACCCCAAATGGCGTCATGAAGAGTTGGACATGACTGAAATGAACTGGACAGCAACAGAGGAAGGCTTCTAGAAAAAGACATTGTTTTAGTTGAGACTTAAACAGAAGCCAAGAGAAATCAGTAGTCAGATCTAAGGAGGTAGAAGCCTTCGAGGCATGGGGAAGGAGTACTCAGTGAAAATATCCAAAGCCAAAGGATAGAATATTCTTCTGTTAGTAGAATAGCCAGGAGGGCCAATGTTGCTGGATCAAAGAATATGTGCCAATAATTGGGGTGGAAGAAGACTGAAAAAGTAGGATGGGCTTGGGTTATGAAGGGCTTGAATCATAAAACAATATATTGTATTTGATCCTGAAGACAAAAGGGAGCCACTTGAGTTTATTGAGTAGGGGGGTGAATGACATGATCTGATCTGCATCAATTAGTGGCAGAATGGGTTGTTATAAATCAATGTCACACAAGATGGCAAAATCTGGATTCGAATTCAGGTCCTATGACTCCACATTCAGGACTACTACTTTTCTTTCTTTCTTTTTCCTTTTTATTCCCTTCCTTTCCTTTCCTTTGCCTTCCCTCCCTTTCCTTTCCTTTCCTTCCCTCCCTTTCCTTTCCTTTCCTTCCCTCCCTTTCCTTTCCTTCCTGACTCCCCTTTCCATTCCTTCCCATTCCTTCCCTCCTTCCTTCCTTCCCTCCTTCCCTCCTTCCCTTCGTCCCTCCCTCCCTCCCTTCCTCCCTTCCTTCCTTCCTTCCTTCCTTCCTTTCTCCCTCCCTCCCTTCCTTCCTCCCTCCCTCCCTCCCTCCCTCCCTTCCTCCCTTCCTTCCTTCCTTCCTTCCTTCCTTCCTTCCTTCCTTCCTTCCTTCCTTCCTTCCTTCCTTCCTTCCTACTTCCTTCCTTTTTTTCTTCTTTTTCTTTTATATCTTATTTCTGTTTTCTTTCTCTTTCTCTCCCTCTTTCTCTCTTCTCCTTCTCTCCTTCTTCGTTTTTGTCCTCTCCTTCCCCTTCCCCTTCTTATCCTCCTCCTCCTCATCATCATCATCATTTGGAAATGACTAATATTAGTAGATCTCTATGTAAATTTATTTTCCTTATATTTTAAATATCAATTTTTATGTGAGGAAGTTTGTGAAATAGAATCAGCTTAAAACAAAGATAACTCAAGGTCTTTAAAAATCAAAATGAAAAGCCTAAAAAAATGACATCCCATAATATAGAGCTGTCCCTATAGCAATAGTTTCAGAGGGGCTTAGGAGTAGTAAACATGATATGACAGACCAGGATAGAACTACTACAGAAAAGGCTGCTCTTTTGGCTTCTACAGATTGGGTGTTTGTGGTAAGGGAGCAAGTTCCAGGCAAAAGGTGCTAACCCAGAGACCTCAAAATTTTCTGCCCTGGGGGTAGAGTCCTGCCTTCCCTGATCTCCTTAGGCATCTGGGGAGGAGACTATAAATTAAGTAATAAGAGTCTACAGATGAAAATAACTTTAGGAGGCTAAGATTTGTCCCATTTCTTTGTGTTCAGCATCTCCACATCCCAACTTCTTGTACCTCCTCTTCTCAGAAAAGGAAAAAAAAACTAACAAGCAAGATCATCTGATAGCTTGAGGCATAAGTAAATGCATTTTAAAGCTGCGGTTAAACCATTGTGACAAGTGTTATGGGCAGAGAAGACACTGCCAGGGAATCCAGCTGGGGAAATTAAATGTTTAGTGTAGCCAACATTTAGTCACCTCTCTGTTATGGTTGATGGAAATGATTAATTCATCCTCCCTGCAAGTGGGCTGTGCTTTGGAATCCTTGACTCTGTGGAAGGTATAGAGTTCCATATTTTCTCTGTTCTAATTGAGTAGGCAGTGGGAAATCTAAGAAGTGCTTTTAAAGCAATTGGAAACAAAGGTAAGAATAGAACAGTTGTTCAATTGTCCACAATGAACTGACCCTGACGCATGGGAGGCAAATGAAATTCACCTGAAATACATACTCTATGAAGCAACAGACCAAACATATTTGGACAAAAATAAACCATATGTGCTCTTCCTGTCATTGTTTTTTTGCTTCCTATCCATGACCCTTTTCTTTGTGATTCTATTATGCAGTATGTTAAAGTGATTTTCTTGAAGTGCAAATCTGATCAGGTCAATCCTATACTCAATAAACTTCAGTGGCTCCCACTTGCCTCTATGCTCCAAAAAAAATACTCCTTTGTTTAGCTACTTAATACTCTTTACAATTTATGCCCAATCTACTTTTCCAGTCTTATTATATTTCACACTCCACCATCAGTCAGATTGAGTCTCTTGGTGTTCTTCAAACATGATGCTACTTCCCAAAGCATAAGATAACTATGCTGGATATGTTCTTCCATCATTTTTTTGCCTTTTAGAAGGCTTTGCTTTTTTTTTTCAAATTGATTTCTGTAAAGATATGTTTCTTCTTTTTAATTCAGTAAACATTTATTAAGCACCTTCTGTGAGTCACATTCTCTATTGGGTTCTGCAGATACACAGAAAATGAAATTTTCTGCCCCATGAGTAATTTTCATAACAGTGGGGAGTATAGCATACATATACTTAAGTACCTAATACATAGTTAAGTAGAATATTATATTATGTTCTCTACATCCCAACTTTCATCTCCATGCCTTCTCATCTAAGACTTCTTTCTACAATTTCCATAAATCCTCCAGAGTCCCAGGGACAACTTGGTACCTTTCCATTCAGTTGAATTTTTTTTTTTTGGTGGAGACCATGATATAATGCATAGTCAAGTAAAAAAAGATGGTTTGAGGAGGACAGGGACAATAGCAAGCTCAATCAGGTAAATCTTTATAGCAAGAAGAAGTATATCTCTGTGCCGAGCCTTGAAGGAAGCTAACTATCTTTGCAGAAAAAAATAACTTTTGTAGATGAAATTTTATTGCCGTTTTAGTCATTTTTCAGTTCTCTCTTAATCTTTGTAACAATTCTTTTTTGGGGGGGTAGGGACAAAGATACTGGAGTGGTTTGCAGTTTCCTTCTCATTTTCCAGACTAGGAAATTGAGGCAAACAAGGTAAAGCGAATTGCCCAGCATCACATGACTATTAATTATCTGAGGCTAGATTTGAACTCACAAAGATGAATATTCCTGACTCCAAGTCCAGCAGTCTCTCCACTGCACCATCTAGTTGCCCCGTTGATGACATTACATGTTTATTTGATGCTTTCTAAAGAATAAAAAAAGTATTGAAAACAATGGAGAAAATAATTGTTCAAATGCTTCCAGAGGGCCCCATAATCACATCAATTTATCATTTTTTTCTTTTTCTTAACCTTTTACTTTTGAAAGTTATATTGGTGCCTAAAATACTTATTGATGTTCATAAGTTTTTACATTCTAATTGTTGTTGAAAGTAAGTGATAAGTAAATATGCTTTAAGGATGGAGGAAGAAAGGGTGACACCATTGGGGGGGTACTGAAAAGAGCATGAGAACAATGCTGGAGGTTGATGTTTGGCACCAAAAATCTCAGGTGAAAGTTCTGTATCTGCCATGTGCAACTGAAGGGGGCATAGAAATATCCCTTAGGTAAATGGGATTAGAATTTGATTGATTGGATAAGGTCTCTCTGCCAAGTCAAAATCCTATGGGATTTCCCTCCTTTCTCTCCAGTACTAGATTCTCCCTTTTACCCAGACTCATTAGTGCAGATTGCAACTCTTTCTCCAACCGTGAATTCTACTCCCAAGCCTTCACCGCTAAGGCAGTTCTTTCTATATTTTCCATAAATTCTCCATAGAGTAACTCATTGATCAATTGGTGATTTTTTCTCCTTTGATTTTTGTGTGGAGATTATTATGCCCTTATGATGACACTCTCCTTATGATTATATAATCATAAAAATGACCTGCCCACCAGTGGAATCATGTGTTCCAAATTCAAGCTCTCTGATCTAGGGTTACCTTCCATTTTGACAAAAGTCCATTTCTCATTCTACATGCACCATGCTGCAGCAAAATTGCTCCACTCATTGACTCTCTACATACCTTGGGTATATTCGTGAGAAAAGGGGAAAAAAGGTCACCTTTAAGGGCAGGAAAAATTACTTTAGTTCCTGACTGAGAAACACAAGTTACATAATCGGGAGGGATGAATCTCACAATGAATCCAGGATATTCTCTGAGACTATGAGTTGCACAAGTGTTGTTCATCATAGTAGGAAGAAGCTCCTCATTTGGAGCATTCTGTCATGATGAAGCAAACAAAAAGCATATAGTACATGCATTTTATATAGATACGGTGCACATGTATATATGCATATTTTTCTATATCTATGGAGCTGCTATTTAACTTCCTCTTCTCAAAATGTATGGTCCAGCCATGCTGTGTACTTGTTCTTTCTCTAACCCAGTATTTTACCCCTCTCTGTGCCTATTTTTTTCTCTCAGTCTGACTCCTGCAACTGGAATGGACTCCTTCCTCAAGCCAGCTTCTTAAAAATTACAGTTTTCGTCAAAAGTGGTTTTTTTTTTCTCCCAGATCTACTCCCTCTCATCCTCATTCTCCCTACATCCTCCCTGATTGATACCTTTCTAAAAATTTTAATTGGATTTGTTTTGTCTATAATTTGTTTATTTTTAGATATTTTTTGTCTATAATTGATTTATTTTTGGATATGTACATGTTTCTTATAAAGTGTAAGCTTCTGAGGCAGCTAGATGGCATAGTAGATAGAATACTTGTTCTGGAGTCAGGAGGATCAGAGTTCAAATTCAACTTCACATGCTTAGTAGCTGTATGACCTTGGGCAAGTCAACCCCAATTGTTTCACCCCCCCAAAAAATAAATAAAAGAATATAAGTTCATTGAGGGAAATTTCATGTCACTGAGAGTTTCCTCTTTGTCTTTTAATCCTTAAAGTCTAAAGATTCCTGGTGCATAGTACCAGTGCTTATTGACTAATTGATTGGTTGTGTTTTCACATGGTATCAGATAGAACATTTTCTCAGAAACTGAGGTTGGAGAAGATTTAAATGAAAGGTCTATGGTGGGTTTACTCTGCCTTCCCCTGTAATAAATTTTCAAATATTCATTCATTGATATTCTCAGAAGGAAAATAAAAGGTCTCATAAATGGATCTTATCTTTACAGACAATAGCTTTAAGTGAATTTAATCACATATTCCACCCTTAAGCAGAGTGTATTTACCAAGCATCCCAAATATAAAAACATACTTATAATCATCTTCCTTCCCTCCCTCCCAAGGTCATTGTCTTATAGAGATCAATTATGACATGAAAGTCTTTATCTATACTTGTCCAGTGAATGATGAGTTTAAAGTGACCATAGTATTTGGGGAATACTCATCTCTCCTTGAAAATGTTCTTAGGGAAAAAAAGTCCTGGAAATAATGACTTTTAAAATTCCAGTTTGATGAAACAATGTCTTAAGGTCTTTTTCCTTTGTAAACTTTCACAAAGATTCTTAGGGCAGCTAGAAGGTGCCCCGATGCATAGAGCACAGGACTTGGAGATCAGATTCATCTTCCCAAGTTCAAATCCAACCTCAGACACTTACTAGTTATGCAACTCTGGGCAAGTCCCTTAAGCTTGCTTGCCTCAGTTTGCTCATCTGTAAAATAAGCTGGAGGAGAAAATGGCAAACTACTATTGTATCTTTGCCAAGAAAATCCCAAATGAGTCACAAAGAGTCAAGATATTGAACAACAAATTGTCCAGAGTTAGGGAAATTATAGTCCCACTGATCTCTGATATTTTCAGCAAGATGACATTCTGGGTCTTCAGTTCTCAATGCCATAGTGGAGGAAAGGAATTCTATTTCCTTGAACAACATCGAGGGGAGGGAGCATACCCAATGTTCCACACCCATTAGCTCCTACCTCTGTAAAAAAAGAGAAAAGATCTGGACCACATATTAGAAAGGTCACTGCTGAACCAGAGATGTATCCAGAATAGGGGGACTAACAATAGGGATGTAGTCAGAAACTCGAGCTGGGATTTCATTGGTAGAAAATATTCCTGTAAAAAATTCTATCAAAACAAATTGACAACTTTTCTTCAACTTAATATTAGAGAGTTGCCTAGAAACATCACATACTTTTCATGAGAAGGAACCTTGAAGCCACCTTTGTGTGCTTCTTCAAAAGGGAAAAAAATCTCTTTGCAATCTGCCTACAGAGTCTGTTTCCAGACCTCAAGAAAGAGGGAACCCACTATATACAGACAGCCTACTCTACTTATGGAAAGCTCAAATTGTTAGTTGTTTTTCCTTTCGTAGAGCCTAAATTTACCTTTTTACAGCTTATATTCATTGCCCTAGTTTTTTTTTTTCTCTCTTGGAGCAAGCCAAAGATATATTTTCTCTTTTCTTGTAAGTGTCCTTCAAATACTTAAAACATACTTACCTTGTACCATCTAAAACTTTTCTGCTCCAGGCTTAACATACCAACTCCTTCATATGATCCATATGGTCTATGATCTTGACATAGCCCTCAATCTCAAAATGTGACCGCCTTTATCACTCACCTTTGGATAAGTTCTAGTTTATCAATACAGAACTCAACACAATATTTCAGATGTCGACAGATCAGGGATCAATTGTGTTCTTACATTTTCAGATGATCTCTTGATACATTCTAAATTTACATCAGTTTTTTGATTGTCATAAAATACTGTTGTTCAGTCATGTCTGATGCTTCATTTGTCATTTTCTTGGCAGATATCCTGAGGCAAATAGGTTTAAATGACTTGCTCAGGATCATACAGCTAGAACAGATTTGAACTCAGATATTCTTGACTACAGGCTGGTATTCTATTCATTGTATCACTTAGCTACATGATATTACATTTTACCTTGATTGTGGGAAAAAAAACATTTTACTGTAAAGCTGTTATTTAGTAATACCCATCTTTTACTTTTAAAGATAACTGAAGCCTTTACTTTAATGCCTTTTTAATTTAATCTGTTTAGATTTAGCCTAGCATTCTAGTTTTCCCAGCATCTTTTTTTTTTGAATCCTGCCAATTGTATTAGCTGCCCTTTCCTAACATTTACAGATTTTATAACCATATCAGCTAAGATTTTAAAAAGTAAAAGAAAATCTAATTCAATTTTTCCATTCAATTTTCCATCCAATTCAATTAAGTCTCAGTTCTCAACTTTGTTTTGTTTTGTTATGTTTTTGCAAGCTAGGATGCAACTAAACATATTTTTTCCCTATTATTTTCTCTCTTTTTCCAATTGTCTTTTCCTCTCATTGATACATCCCTATACCCATTAGAACTAATAGTTTCTACACTTTTTTCTTCCTTACACATGTTCTTAATTTGCTATAGTGTTCATTTTCACTGTAGGCTGTATCCCATGAAGAAGACCAAAGGGATCTTTTTTTTTCCTCCTTTTCTTGGGCTGTCAAATTTCTACTTAAGGCCTCATATATAAATGAAATTCATAATTTTCCTTTATGTGAAATAATGTATTTTCTTTGCTTATTCAAATGTCATTTTTAATGAACATTCTGATTTTGTCAAGGCTATGGAATGCATGGTAGACATGTATTGTCAGGAACAAAATGGTATTAGGTTTAAAATATGATTAAGAACACTCAACAGCTAGCCAACCTGATCCATCTAGTAACTGACGGTCTCAAGACAAATGACAATTTGTCTTCACCAGTATATTTTTTCTTGCTTTATATATTAATTGTCAAGTATTTTAAGGGAATTGAATGTCATACTTACCCTGAAGCAGAAAGCAACTCTACCAAAGTATTGGTAGTTTGCAATGGCTTTTTTTAGGTTACCAGCTTGAACCTCATACAGCTCAATTATGACACAAATGCCTATTCAAAGTTTGTTGTCCAATAAATGAAGAGATCAGAAAAACCTTGGCAACAAGACAAGTAACCTCTCCTCCCTGTACCGTCAGCTGCTTTTCGCACAGAAATTCTTGGATAGAGAGGCCTTAGAGAAATTGTTAGGATGGCATTTTCTAGTGAAGGTAATATGTGTTATCCAAAGTGTGAGGGAAGCCTTTTTACTGCTGTGATTCATAATGAGTCATAAATTCTCAGTCAGTCAGTCAACACACATTTATCAAACACTTGCTATCTGCCAAGAGATTTTGCAAAGCACAGGGAACATACAGAAAGACAAAATCATCATTTCTGCCCTCAAGGTTCTCATACTTTAACAGGGGAGACAAAATGCAAATGGACATATAGATGAGGTAGACCCACAAGATGAATTTTTTTTAATTTTTATTTTTTCACAATATGAATTTAAAGGGCTTTCAGAGGGATGACTGGAAATGGAACAAGACAATGTCTGTTTTAGAAAGTAGGATTTGAGTTGAGATTTGAAGGAAGGAAGGGAAGCCAAGAATTGAACCAGGTGAGGAAAAAGCACATTCCAGGTATGTATGACAGATGGGAAAAATCCAGACATGGAGTGTCAGGTGTGAAGGACCGTTAAGTCGGCAAATGTAGTTGAATCATAAGAAATGAAGTATAATGGGTTGGAAACACAGAAAGGAGGTAAAATGTGAAAGTATTTAAATACCCAAAAAGAAGATTGTATATTTAATCTTGGATATAATAGGGAGTTTACTAGGGGGAAAAGGTGGAAAAGATCAGATCTGCTTTTTTAGGAAACTCACTTTGTCAACTGAGGGGGAAATGGCTTGATTGAAAAGGGAAAAAATGAGAGAGAACAATTAAAATAATAGATTAGGTGAGAGGTGATGAAGGTTTGTCTTTGATAAATGACTATATAAGTGAAGGGAGTAGAAAGACAGACTATATATATGATGTGACAAGTAAAAATGATGAAATTTGAGAACAGATTAGACATATGAGATGGATGTTAATAAGGAGTCACAATTGTGAGTCTATGTGACTAGTTTGTGATTGTTCAATATTGTTTGAACTTTCATGATCCCATTTGGGGTTTTTTCAACAAGAGATATGATAAGAAAGTTGTTTGCCATTCCTTTTGTCAGATTTTTTACAGATAAGGAAACTGAGGCAAACAGTGTTAAATGACTTGTTCAGGATCACACTGACAGAAAGTATATGAGGTCAGATATGAACTCAGTAAGACGAGTATTCCTGACTCTTAAGTCCTGTACTCTATTTATTGAGTCACCTAGCTGACTGGTAAGGACAGTGACACTTTTGACAATAATAGGAAAGTGGGGAAGAAGGGAACATTTAAAGGAAATTTAAAAAATAATTTAGCTGAATTTTAGAAGCCTATGGGATAGTCAGTTCAGGATTTCTATAAGACAATTGGTGAATAGAGATTAGAGCCCAATAGAAAGAGATTAAGCCTAGATATATAGGTTTTGGAATCATCAGCAAAGAAGTGAAAATTGGTTGGAAGGAATATCACTGGCTATTAAAACAGACTTAAGAGAATTTTCTTTCAGTACAAGGATGCTGGTATCCCCAGTGTATTCTTAACCGTTAGTTAGATCATATCTGAAATAATGTATTAAAATTTTAGAACCATACTTAAAATTGAACATTATTTTATTAATATATTTTCTTTTGACATAATTCATTATATACTTGCTATAAAAGTATTGATAAAAATCTCATTTCTCAAAAATTTAGAGAAAGGAATCAAATTTATAAGAATATTAATCATTCCACAATTGATAAAGAGTGAAAGAATGTGAACAGCCAATTTTCAGAGTTCAAATCTGGCCCCAGACACATACAAGTTTATCATTTGATTTAATTTCTTCCCATCTGAAATGAGCTAGAGAAGGAAATGGCAACTCACTGTCTTTGGCAAGAAAATTCCAAAAGAGATCATAGAAAATTGGACATGATCAAAACAACTGAACAACAATAACACAAAAGAGTTTGGTAGACCTCCTCATTGATTAAGAGAGGTCAGAGTGAGGGAAACATATTGTCCAGGATGGAAGCATCGAGGGAGCTTAGTGGATAAAGCGTTGATTCTGGAGTTAGAGACCTGAGTTCTACATAACTTCAGACACTTATCAGCTGTACGATCCTGGGCAAGTCACTGAGCCCTATTTGTCTCAATTTCCTCATCTATTAAATGAACTGGGGAAGGAAATGGCAAACCACTCAAATATTTTTGGCTAGCAAACCTCAAATGGGGTCATAAAGGTTCAAACATGACTGAACAACAAAAAGAAAACAATGATTTTTAAAAATTGTCCCATTTTAGGTAAAGCTATCAGATTTGTTGAGAAAAATTCTATGACTAAAGCACTTATTATTTATATAATTAAGGAAAGATTTATATTGAAGTTTGTTTTTGGTGGGGGTTGGTGCAGAAGAGGATATGGAAATAAAAATCATTTCAATGATTTGCAAAACAATAAATACAGTGTCTCAAAGAGCAAAATGTGCTGCACGAGCAGAATATGCTTTAGGAATTTTTTTATGGCAATTACAATAGTCTTGCTAAATGCCTTCTATATCCAGAGAGAGAACTGTGAAGACTGAATATGGATTGAAGCATAATATTTTTACCTTTTTTTGTGGTTATTTGTTTGTTATGTTTTATTTTCTTTCTCATGCTTTCTCCCCATTTTGCTCTGATTTTTTTTTACACAACACGGCAAACATAGAAATATGTTTAAAATAATCACACACATTTAACTTAAATCAGATACTTTCTGTCTTGAAGGGGGAAGGAAAGGGAGGGAAGGAGAAAAATTTGGAACACAAAGTCTTACAAAAATGAATATTGAAAACTGTATGTGTATTTGGAAAATAAAATGCTTCTGAATTTTTTAAAGAAACATTTGACTCTGAGTTAAGATAGTCTGCCACCAAGTTTCTAGGAGATGCACCATTCTGCATCTTTTTCTGAGACCTCTGTAGCCTAGAAACTTTTCACTACTCTTTGTAAATTCTTTTCTTTCTCCTTTAAAGACAGGTTCTTTTTGACTTTTCCTACTTTCAGTTTAGATTGACTTACTTTCTTAATTGATTTTAATTTAAGTACTCCTACACTGCCCAGCAGTGTCTAATTTAATTCATTACTGTATTTATTTTGTCAAAAAGGTTAACTTTTCCATGCTGTTGTTGCTATATGCTCCCACAAAGTGATAAAAATAAAAGCAGAAATTCCAGGTTAAAGATGAAGTATGACATTGTAGAAGGCCTGAGTTCCTCTCACTATAATAATAGTATTCTCAAGAGTAGGATAAACACTACAGAAGATGATTTTGGTATATTAAATTTTTTCTTGAGGCGATAAATGGCAAATACCAAAAATGCCTTCTTAAGGTGCAAAATAATGAAATTGCTTTCTATGGCTGAAAACAGCATTCAACTCTGAATATAATTTTGCATCTTATATTATAATCTGAGTTTTTTATAATTTTTTCTTTTAAAAAAACAGTTTGTATCTAAACTTGAGCTAGTTGCTATGGTAATGAGTCAATGTAAATGTTGACTCACACAACACTCAGCTCAAGTATTCATGAGAGGTAGTGGGAGAAGCTTGGAAGAATTTAGAAAGCAGTTGATAAACTATCTTCTGGACAGGGAAAAAATCTGGGCTAGTATTATTATAGGAGCAAATAGCTAGTTTTACTTTTTGGCAACTTGGTGGATAGAAAAGAAAGGAAAAAAAATAAAGGATTGTGTACCAAATAGTAGACAGCATTTTTGTCTTCCTGAATAGCAATATTAGTAAGGCAGTTCATGGCTCATTGGATGCTGGAAAACCTGAGTTCATATCCAGCCTGAGACACTTCCTAGCTGCATAATCCTGGGCAAATCATTAAACCTCTGATTAACAAAATGAATCCATTGGAAAAGGAAACTGCAAATCATTCCAGTATCTTTGCCATGAAAACGCCAAATGAGGTCACAAAGGGTTGGATGTGACTGAAATGACTGAACAATTACAATATTAGCTGACAAGGAAAGAGCCAGGCTTAGGAAAAAATAAAGCAAAATAACATTTGACTTTTACATTCCCTTTAACTAGATTAAAGGACACTTGTCTTTCAGGCATAAACTGAATTGTCATGGATATAACATGGGAAAATTTTCACTGAAATTTATATTATGCAAGGTATTTGAAAAACGCATTTTCTCCTCAAGCCATATAGCAAAAATCACGGCTAGATTAATCAATGATTCAATATGCAATAATGAAAGACTAGTGAGTAAGGTACCAAACACTTCCTCTCTCCCTCCTCCCCCCCTTTCTCTTCCTCTCTCTCCCTTTTCCCTATCCTTTCCCTATCTCTCTGCATATATTTACATTTAAAATTACAAAAATATGCTTCCTGATTTATTCTTATGATATATAGTGATAATTAACTTTTTTTTACTTAAAAATAGATAGAAAAAAGGAAACATATGCTGTCATTTCCCTAATTAGTTGTCTGGATTATGATAATATCAAGAAACATTTATGAAGATTTATGCAAACTGATGCTGTGAAGTGAGCAGAACTAGAAGAACATTGTACACAGTAAAAATAATATTATTTGATGATCAACTGTGATGAACTTGACTCTTAGCAATGCAATGATCCAAGATAATTCAAAAAGATTCATTCATATCCAGAGAAATAATTATGAATTATGAATGCAGAATCTGAAGCGTACTTTTTCACTTTTGTTGTTGTTGTTTTCTTTCTTGTGCTTTTTTTCCATTTTGTTCTGATTCTTCTTTTGGAAAATGACTAATGTAGTAGTAGTTTAATGTGATTATGCATGTGTAACATATCAGATTGTTTGCCATCTTGGGGAGAGAGAAAAAAAAATGGAACTTAAAATCTTATAAAAATGAATTTTGAAAACTATCTTCACATGTAATTGGGAAAAAACAATTAAGTGAGAAAAATATGGATTTTTCAGGGCTCTTGCATCATCATATGCTAATTTCAGTGGAAATATAAAAAAATAAAAAAAATTAGTTTTAAACTTGTTGGTAAATTTTTCAGTCACACCTGACTGTTGACACCATTTGGAGTTTCCTTGGCAAATAAATTGGAGTGGTTTGCCATTTCTTTCTCCAGCTCATTTTTCAGATGAGGAAACTGAGGCAAACAGAGTTAAGTGACTTATCCAGGGTGATACAGCTTAGTATGTGTTTGAGTCCAGATTTGGATTCAGAAAGATGAATCAAGAAGAGTCTAGGCCCAGTATTCTATGAGCTGTACAACCTAGCTACTTCCATTTTAGTTTTAGACTTACTAAACCTTTAAAATGAATACCATAAATATTTGAGCCCTTCTGTTTATGATAAGCCATTTAGATAATAAGAAACATGAGGTGTTAATTCATAAAGCACAATATTTTGGCCAACAAGATGGAAAGATATTAATGGTATAGTACAAATAAAGGCATTCATAATAAATGGAAGATAAGACTCAGATAATAATGATAATTTAATTAGAAATATAAAATAATTTGAATCAAATATTGATGGGAGATTTGGTCAATGTATCAGAACTCTGGACCAATTAAAGCTCATGAAAAATCTGGAGTTCACTTAATATGAGTATCATTTATAGAAAGTGGGGGATAGGTATGTAAATTAGGGATGATCTAGCGTGAACATTTTCAAGCATTTGAAAAAGGTTTGGGCTTATTTTGTTGGAACTCAGAGGGCAAAACCATGGCCAATGGAGGAAAATAAAAAGAAGCAAATTTAGGTTTTCTACCTAGTAAAATGGGATGCTTCAGGAAGTTATGTGTCTTTCCTCATCAGAGGACTTTGAATAAAAGCTAGATGGTCCCTTCTCAGGCAGTGGAAACAGATTTTTTCTGAAGGTCTAAGTTAGACTGGATTGTCTCATATATTCATGGTGCTCTTCAGATCTGAAATTCAATGGTTTTCTTGCAACTATGAAATGTCTGAAGAATGTTCATATTCCTAGCCACTGATGGGATGGAATGACAGGTGATATTATGTGGATACTCTGAAAGTGTGAGTGTTGCTTTCTAGAATAATTCAATACAGAATCTCTCTTCCCTTTATAGGTTGTAAAGATTTTCTCTAGTACTGGTTTTAGGTTTTGTCTACTTGATCTAGGATTATATAACTGAAATTGCTTTTTTCATAATGACATATCTTGAGTTGTGGCTTTTAAAAAGGTCGAGAGACAATTTATGAGTAATTGAATAATTTTGTTAATAAGATCAGCATGTTTATTAATAAGAGGATGATTATTTGCTCATCTCATTTGGACCAAAGATCCTTGGAATAGCATATATTCCTGAGTGTGATGATCAACTCTGATTGGTTAATAATTAATGAAAGAATAAATTTTATAATAAGAAGGTGGGGTGTATTGGTCAAAAAGACTCATTAATTTCTATATAATCTATCTGACAAAAGAAAAAATCCACATTTTCCCAACTTGTATGAGTAAAGACTACGAGAGGTAATTCACCCTTTAGCCTAAACTTAGATTTCTTTTACTGTTTTTGATTAGATCTCAGCCATCCTGGTTGAGTATGTCTTCTAGAAAGATTTCACATACCACTTGATTTCTTGATGAGGAAATAGAAAAATGGAAAATCCTTGGTTCTGATGCAATAATTAATAATTAATATGAGAAATAATCATTTCTCACAGAGCGAAATTTCATAATTCATTACATTATCCCATTCCCCCAACTAAATGGCCAGTTACACATTTGCAGTTGATTTAGTATTGCTTTAATTTGATTTTTAACATTTTAAATTGACTTTAGCAGTGATCAATAGACAAACATTTTAATATTCCCCACCCACCTACCAAAAATGATAAGAAATGCTAACATATATAAGAAAACATGAACTTCTCTTATGTATAATTTGAATTTTGATGAAATATTTTATTTGCTTACTTAGCTGAGATGCAGCACAATATAATGGATAGAGAGCTAGCTTTAGAGTTAGGAAGATCCTGGGTTAAAGTCACATCTAATGCCTACTAGATGTGTGACCCTAAACAAATCATGTAAGGTCTCAGTGTTTTAGGAAAACACAGAATTTTAGAAATTACAGAAAGGGATATATTGCCTTAATGATCTCTTAAATGCCAAATTCAGTGCATTTTTTTTCTTTTTCCTGCTCCTTTTTCTAGCTCCTCATTCTCCTTGATCTCTTTAGAGCCTGGGTGGCCACTCTCTCTCTTCCTTGAAACTCCCTTCTCTCTTGGTTTTGGGGACACTACTTTCTTATCTCTCCTTCTTTGTCTCCTTTGCTGAATCTTCCTCCAGATCACACCCTTTAACTGTAGGTATCCCTCAAGGTTCTGTCCTGGGCCTCCTTCTGTTCTCCTTCGATAGGACCTTACTTGGAGATCTCACCATCTACCATGGATTTAATTCCCATCTTTGTTCTAATGAAGCTCAAATCTACCATTCCTGCCCCAATCTGTCTTCTGACTTCCAATCTCATGTCTCCAATTGCCATTCAGACATTTCAAATTGGATGTACAGTAGATTTCCTCAATATGTCTAAAACAATTCATTATTATTAATATCTCATTTAGTATCGATATTGATTTATTAATAATCAACAATAAAACAATCAATAATTATTAACAATCAATTAATAATCAATATTATTAATTACCTTACTCTCCACACTGCTTATTTTCTCTAATTCTATAGAGAACAATACCATCCTCCTGGTCTTCTCCTTTTAATCCCCATATTCACGCCATTGGTAAAAACTGTAGATTTCATCTTTATAATATACTCCCACTTCTCTCCTCTATCTGCCATTCTATACTAGGTCCTCATCACTTCACCTTATTAAGAGCCTCCTGGGAGTTTCTCAAGTCTCTCCCCATGCCAGTCCATCCTATATTCAAACACTAAAGTGATTTTCTCCAAGCCCAGGTCTTATCATATCACTTCTCCCTCTTCCTCCCTCACTTAATAAACTTCAGTGACTGCCTACTGTCTCCAGGAGCAAACACAGAATACTCCCTTTGGACTTCAAAGCCCTTTATGATCTATATCCCTCCTATTTTTCCAGTATTCTTCAATCTTACTCCCTAACACATACTCTTGGATCTAGGGACAGTGACTTTCTGACTTTTCCACAAGCAAAGCACTCCATCTCTCAGCCCTGGTCTGTTCCCCATTCCTGGAACATTCTCCCTGCTCTGCTCTGACTACTAACCTTTCTGGTTTCCTTTAAGTCCTAACTAAAATTTCACCTTCACAGAAAGCCTTCTCAAATTCTTACCAATTTTAGTGCCTTCCCTCTCTTATATCCTGTTTTGTTTCCCTGTATATAGTTTATTTTGTATCTATATCTATATCATTACACTATAAGCTTAATGTGCCTGGCACATAGTAGGCATTTAAATATTGATTGATTGAAAGTTCTCTGGGACAGTAAAATTACATATTCATTCTATATTACTCAATGTAATAGAATTGTACCAACATTGTTCTATTTGTGTTCCATTCTATTTTTTGTTTATATTTGAAATATGCATTTTTATTTTTCCTTATGTTATTAGTCATTATCCCCATACCCCATCTCCTCAAGTAGGAGTTCTCTCTTGTAACAAAGATATAAATTCCAAAATAATAAGTAAATGCAATGGGCAGGGTTGAGTATATACTATTGAATATATTATCTATCAAATGAGAGCAGATAAATTTTATCTTAAATCTTAAAATCACTACGGTTTGCTATTTTGACCAAGATTCTGAGTTCTTTCTGAGCTATTTTTTTCATCTTTTTCATGTTGTTATAATGTAAATTGTTTTCTTTGTCCTGTTTTTTTAAATTCTGTATCAATTTGTATGACTTTCCATATTTCTCCAGATTCATAATTTTAAATAACACAGTAGTATTTCATTAGTCACATACCACAGTTTTTTTTTTTCGGCGATGTCCCAATTATAGACACCTATTTTGTTTGCAATTCTTAAATACTACAAAGAATGCTGCCATAAATATGTTCATACATGTGAATCCTTTTCCTTTATTCAATCTCCTTAGGATATATGCCTAATAGTATTATTGTTGGATCAAAGAGTATATACAAGTTAGTAATATCTTGAATAGAATTCAAAAGTTTTCTGAAACTATTGAACCAATTCATAACTCTGGCAACAATGCGTAATTATGCATAATCTCCCACAAGGATTCCAAGGTTTGTTATTTCCTTTTTTTCTCATTTTTTGCCAGGCTGTTGGGTGGTTATTGGAAATAAATTTTGCATTAAAGAAGGATTATTCATTAATGGAGAGGCAAAGTAGTATAGTGAAAAATAGACCAGTCTGGAAATCAGGAAGGGATGAATTAAAATCTTCTCTATGCACAGGGGATTGTTTACGGAATAATGTAGACTACTACCTATATTCTTAGTGCTTTGGATTGCTCTCTAAAGTAGATAAGCTAATAATGTGAATTGGAGTTTTTCATAGTGGAAGTTTCTTCCACTGACTAAATAATAGGTTACCATGCTGTTCATGCCCAACTTCCCCTCTTCCCCTGGAAACAGTAATGATCCTAATTAAGTATCTTACAGAAATTCTAATAACTATTCTTCTGTGACCCTACAATCCATTTTTTCTTGACTTAAAACTACTGATGCAGAGGTCAAAAAGTATTTACTAGATTCATCCTTGTATTAGACTCAATTAAGAATGAACACTTACCAGAATGATAAACTGAGAACTTATTTAAAGTTCAGATTATTTTTACCCAAGGCTTGAATCTAGATGCCAATTAACCATATGAACTGTAATAAACAGAGCTTATTGGCTTCCCTGTTAAAATACACATGGGAAAACAAGAAAGCAAACCACAGATCATCTAATGAGGTCTAATTTTAAATCTTCTAGAATACAAGCTGATTGAACACCTAAGGATTATTGGCCATGAATCATTATGCTATTATAATATTATAATAGCATCATAATGTTGTTCCTAAGGCCCTTTCCATCCCTAAATTTTATCTCCCACTTTCCACAAACATAAACAAAAACAAATATGATAACCTACTCTTATTTGGAGTACTTATGGGATTAAAGCGTTATGATCTGGAAGTACCTTTTAACAACCATCAGGTCAAAATCTCTTACTTTATACACAAGTAAACCGAGGCACAGAGAAGAGCCATATTTTGTTCAAGTTTATAGGGTAATAAAGAACAGAGTTGAAATTTAAATGATTGATCTTTTTGGTATGGAATAATCTTTATCATCCTCCCTTCTTGACACTCTTTCTTCGAAGTTTTTTGTTTGTTTATTTAACTTTTCCCTTTTTTTAGTTTCTTTTCCCACAGTCTTTTGCAGGATGATCATACCTACCCCCTGAAGATGCATTCCATGACTTTGTTCTGGGCCCCCTCATCTTCTCTTAATCTGTAGCCTAATTGACTCCTGTGAGATCAGCTGTCAGTCGTGCCTCTACATAGATCATTGGACTTGGAATCATGGGAACATCTGAGTTCTAATGCATCCTCAAACACTATCTAAATGGCCCTGAGCACACAGGTTCTGCCCCTTCTACAGATACTTCCTTTACCCCCAGTTTCTATGACCAGGGAGTTGACTCTCAGGAGGACATGAATTTCTAAGGATGATGGAGTCCAGACCACCCCCATGAAAGAGCACCAAGATTTTGTCACTTAGAACAGATCCCTGAATGTTTCAGCAAGCTCATAATATAGTAAATAGAAGAAGTAAAATTCATTTCCATGTCTTCTAGTCTCAAACTTAATACCCTTTCAAATGTGTCATATAGTATGTCATTTTTATATGACATCCTACCGCTGGCAACATTTGAAAAGCACAATTACACTTCATCTGTATTTAAAATTTCATTAGTTTGTTCAGTCATCAAATATTACTTCTTTAATATCACAAACTCAAAGAATTTCATTGTACTATGTAGATAGTAGAGGCCTTTGTTTTATTAAAATTGAGTCTTTATATTCCCTTATGTAACATGGCAATTAAAAAAAAATCTTTTAAATAAATGGCCTTCTTGTGTGAATTAGCATGTGAGGGTAGAGAGAAATAGCACACTTTCCTTTTGTCTAGATAGTTCCCATTGAAACCAAATTAGAGGTCATGCATTCAAAGGGCAATAAACAATTAAAGAAAACTGATTCATAGGAACATCCAATCTCAGCCTGAAGCTGAAAAAAATATCTTTCAAATTTTGTATTTTCCATTCATTCCTTCGCCTTCTTTGGGAGACCCTTTCCAAAAAGCTGTAAACAGTATTAACCTGTGGCCCAATGGATCTTCTTCATCATACATATACACATATACACACATACATATATATATAACATATGTATATATATACATATACACATATATAAGCTCAAAGTGTGTAAGTGGAAACTTGTCATTCAATCAAGAAAATGAGCATTGATCATGTCTGAGAATATTAATTTACTTTTGGATATATTTTTTAAGAGAATACTTTTGTTTTCCAGATCTTAATGAATATTGCAGCAATGATTTGAATTAGGACAATGAAGTGACAGAGTGGGGAGCAACAGGAAAATTTTTAGCTTCAACAAACAAAAATTTACATGGGCAAAGTGAGATAAAGGATGTCGGGCACTTAATAAACATAGATGTTCTGTATCTGGACAGCTGGACATAGATGTCCGCATTTCATTTTATTACTGGAAAAGGAAGATGGGTTGTAGAGCTAGTAGTAACTGATGGATGGGATAGCTTAATTGTTCTGTTAGTTTTCTTGCAATGGTAAGAGAATGAGGGATATTTTCTAGAAAGTTGAGTGGATCCCTTATGGCAAATGATGGGAAAAAATTGATTAACTTCTCATGTGTGGGTAAGCTTGGATTGGTTATAATTTGTATCCTTGGAAGGAATACTTGTCATTGACTTCACAGCTCAGAAATTTAAGAAATCCTCTAACACATTAAACTATATGCCAAAAAGAAAGAAAAAAATATTCCACTATAAGGTAGAATGGAAAGGCACTGATATGAAGGCAATGAATCTATCTTGATTCAAATTCTCTTGGTAAATGATAATGTGGATCCAAGTCTATGATATGATGAGAATTGGAGATTCAAGAGAGAGTACCATGTAGAGCTGGATTGGTATGGCTAAGACAGAGTGCATGAGCAGGTCATGGGAAGTCAATAAGCAGAAGAACTAAGATGTTATGGCATTTGAAATAGAGTTAATATGTATGTTGAGGTGTCCTACTATGAGAGCAGGGATTGGGGAGGAAATAAAAATTATGAGCTAGTTGCTAATCTCATTGATGAAGTAAGGAGAGTTTGATTGTGTGATAGATATGAATGAACCTCTAAGAAAGAAAGATTACTGGGAGAGAATTTGGAAGTAAAAAAGGAAGCAAGAAGTAATCCAACTAGGTCTGTATCCCAAGATATCACAAAAAAGGAAAAGGACCTATATGTGCAAAAATACTCATAGTAGCCTTTTCCATAGTGGAGAAGAACTGCAAAATCAAGGGAATGCTCATCATTTGAGGAATGGTTGAACAAGCTGTGGTTGGAATGGGAATGGTATTATGCAAGAAGAAATGATGGGTAGACAGATTTCAGATAAAAACCTTGGAAGATTTGTATCAAGTGATACAAAGTGAAATGAGCAGAACCAGGAATCATTGGATATAGTACCAGCCACATTGTTTAATGATAGCTCATCTCAGCAGGACAATAATTCAAGACAAATAAAAAGGACTCAGGAAAGAAAATGCCATACATATCCAGACAAAGAAATGATGAACTTTGGATGTAGATTGAAGAATTTTTTCATTTATTTTACTCTCTAATATTTTTTCTTCCTTTTTATCTGTTTCTTCTTTAACAAGTATGAAATAGGGAAACATGGAAGTAATATTTACATATCACATGTGTAAACTACATCCAATTGCCTACCATCTTCAAAAGAGAAGAGAAGGGAGGTGGAAAAAATGGAAATCCAAAATCTTGTAAAAATGAACGCTAAAATTTTCTTGACATGGAACTGGAAAAAATATTTAATAAGAAAAATAAAAAGATAAAAATCAAATTCTCAATCAATGATCTAAGCAGAGTGAGCAGAGATGCAAGCAGTACTAGAAAGGATAACCAGGTAGGCTATGTCATCCAGAAAACCAGACTTCAATAAAATACCTTGTGCATGGAAGGAGTGGAAGAGGAAAAGAAGGAAATTTCTCAAGGTATAGTGAAAGTGCGAGGTAATATTTGGTTGAAACTTTGGGGTAGAATGGTTGGTTGAAGACAATGGGAATGAAGAATTGGGAAATTAGGCAACAACCAAAACCAAACTCAAACCAGAACACTCCACATTGTATATTATTTTATAGGCTTTGTCTCCAACTTTTTGCAAAACTATGGCAAAAACAAAAACTGCGGGAAAATTGGAAACTAGCGTGGAAGAAATTAAGGCTGGACCCACACCTAACACTGCACACCAAGATAAGATCTAAATGGGTCCATGATGTAGATATAAAGAGTGATATTATAACCAAATTAGAGGAACATAGGATAGTTTACCTGTCAGACCTGTGGAGATGGAATAAATTTATGTCCAAAGAAGATCTGGAACTCTTAATCAAACACCAGATAGATAATTTTGATTATATTAAGTTAAAAAGTTTCTGTACTAACAAAACTAATGCAGACAAGATTAGGAGGGAAGCATCAAATTGGGAAATCATCTTTACATTTAAGGGTTCTGATAAAGGTCTCATCTCTAAGATATATAGAGAATTGTCTCATATTTATAAGAATTCAAGCCATTCTCCAATTGATAAATGGTCAAAGGATATGAACAGACAATTTTCAGATGAGGAAATTAAAACTATTTATAATCATATGAAAAGGTGCTCCAAATCACTATTGATCAGAGAAATGCAAATTAAGACAACAATGAGGTACCACTACACACCTGTCAGATTGGCTAAAATGACAGGAAAAGATAAAGATGAATGTTGGAGGGGATGTGGGAAGACTGGGACACTGATCCCTTGTTGGTGGAGCTGTGAACGGATCCAGTCATTCTGGAGAGCAATTCGGAGCTATGCTCAAAAAGTTATCAAACTATGCATACCCTTTGACCCAGCAGCATTTCTATTGGGCTTATATCCCAAAGAGATTTAAAGGAGGGAAAGGGCCCCACATGTGCAAGAATGTTTGTGGCAGCCCTTTTTGTAGTGGCTAGAAACTGGAAACTGAATGGATGCCCATCAGTTGGAGAGTGGCTGAATAAATTATGGTATATGAATATTATGGAATATTATTTTTCTGTAAGAAATGACCAGCAGGACGATTTCAGAGAGGCCTGGAGAGACTTGCATGAACTGATGCTGAGTGAGATGAGCAGAACCAAGAGATCATTATTCACGGCAACAACAATACTATATGAGGATCAGTTCCAATGGACATGACTCTCTTCAACAATGAAATGCTTCAAACCAGTTCCAATTTTTCAGTGAAGAAAGCCATATACACCCAGACAGAGGGATGTGAAATGTGGACCACAACATAACATTTTCATGTTCTCTATTGAGGTTTGCCTGCATTGTATTTCCTTTATCAGATTATTCTTTCTTGTAGATATGATTTCTCCTGCACAAAAAATGATGCAATAACTATACATATATTCGATTTCTTAAGTATTCTAACATAATTATCATGTAGTGGATATCCTGCCATCTAGGGGAGGGGTGGGGAGTAGGGGGGAAAATTTGTAACAGAAAGCTTTTTAAGGGTTAATGTTTAGGAATTACTCATACATATGTTTTGCAAATAAAAAGTATTAATAAAAAAAAAAAAACTATGGCAAAAACAACCCCAACATTTAACACTTCTCTTTTTTGATTTCTTCATTCATAGCATACAGGTTACTCTCTTTTTCTTTGCAGATAGTTAGGAAGAATACAAAGACTGATCTTCAATTTCCAGTTTGGAAACATCCCAACAGCTGAGAACAAAAAGGGCTCTGATGGAGAAAATCAGAAACTTAGTACAGGCTTGAATTGAAAAATAGCTGGAAAGCACCTCAGACTTAATGCATGTGTAGCCTTGAAAAGGCTGTTGGGACTGGGCGAGGAATGTTCTGAGGCTAATATTTCTTTTTTATATACAAATAACTTCCTGTGACATTCTTATCTGTGCTTAATATCCTTAAATCTACACCATCATAGTTATCTGTATGCTTGGTGCATGTAGAAATCTCCCCAAAGATTTACAGTGGACATTTAATGAAGAATTAAAGAACAATGAATCCTTGGTTAAGCACAAAACTACTTTTATTTATTTTAAAGAACTGCATTTTTATAAAATGAAAATAGTTAAACCTGTGTTCCTCTGATTAACTGCAATGGAAAATAGACTTTTCTTCTATTTCTTTTAGGAAATTCCTACAGTTGGAATATTTCCTATTTCAATGACTCTTCTATAATGGAATTTTTAAAACTTCCAAACAGATATTATTTTTTTTAAAATAGCTCCCTCAGTTCTCAAGGTATCTGCTTATCAAAGTGGCTTTCAAAGTGATGAGTTAAATAGTGGTACTGAAGGCATTGGCAGAAACAAAGCTTTTAACGTTCAGACAGAATGGAAAATTATGACCCTCACTGCTGTTTGGAATACGTGCTGAGGACTTGGAAGTTCAAATTCTGCATTTGTTAACCTTGTAAAAAAATCTTTCTGTTCCTCAATGATTTTATTAATAGATTCATGAGTTAGCTAATATCTGCATGAATATCTGTGCCTTCTTATGCGTTCTTTGGATAAATGTTGTCATAAGAATCGAAAGTCTAATTTTATGGAGAAATAGATGATTAAAACCTAGGAACATATTCCATTTTTTAAACTAATATGTTCAAAGAATCTCAGAGTCAAAAGCAATCTCAGAGGCTTCTAAGTCTAACAAGTTATCTAAGTGAGAATACATCCTAAAAGATCGACAAATAGTGGGTATCCAACATTTGTTTGAAAGCTTTTGGTGATGGAAAGCTTATTATCTCTTTGAGCAAACCATTTCACTTTTGGGTAAGTCTAGTTATTAGAAAGTCATTTCCTTATAATTGTTTAGTCTACAACCTAATATCTGTGTTTCAGTCTCATCCTGGAATATCCCTGGGACCTGGAGTGTCTTCACCTGGGAATATTCACTCACCTTCCAGTCGCTTTTCCCTACTAGTATTTTTTCTCTTAAATCCACCAGTTTGTGGAGGAATCTCTCAACCAACCACTGTGCTTCTGATTTTCCATATTTAAATATTTAAATAACCTAATTCTCAGCTACAGTGAGAAGCTATTGCATGCACAATGAACACTCCCCAGTAAATCATGTCAGCAAACTGGTTAAATCAGATTGAGAGTAGCCAAAAAGCCTCAAGTCTGTTGATGAGTTGGGGGATGTCTACCCCAAGCACTTTCTCCCCTTTATAATAAGCAAATGAGAATATTTTTGTTAAAGCCATGAAGGCTGCTGAAGCAGGTGGTCTAAAGTTCTTAGAACTTGGTGAGCTATTGAAGTTGTCAAGGCCATCCACTATATCTTAGCCATCACCATTTTTCTTGACTTTTGTCTTGCCCCTGGAGTTCAATGACTGGAAAATAGACTTTTGAGGTCTATTATTTCACTTCTTTATTTTACATTTGTCTAAACTACCATCCAGAAGGGAAAGATCTTTGTCCAGATCACACAAAGGGTAACCTGTAAAGTCCAGATATGAACTCATATTTCCTGACACTGAATCTCCTACCATAAAATACTCTTCTATTTTTATTTTAATGATTTCTTAAAATAAAGGATGCCATTGTTTTCCTAATTTTGAATTATTTGTGCATTTTACCTTAGCTTCTGCTTTCGATGAAGGCATCATAGTTTGTTTGAAGGAGAGAGATATTTGGAATCACACCTGAATCCACTTGAATCACACCATATATGCCTGGCCCTCAGCAAACCACTTAAGATCTCTCATTTTCATCAGCTGTAAAATGGGAGATGTATACTATATGTCTTTCCCAATAAGCTTCTCCCTATTCCACACCATCTGTCATTCAGCCACCAAAGTGATTCACTGAAAATAATGGTCCTACTTATACTTCTTCTCCAGCAAATGCCAATGATTCTGTCACCTCCAGGTTCAAATACAAAATCCTATTTTTGATATTCAAAACTCTTCATAACATGTCACCTCTCCTCACAATTTTTTTAAATAGCTTTTTATTTTTAAAATATATGCAAAGATAGTTTTCAACATTCACCCTTGTAAAACTTTGTATTCAAATTTTTTTCTCCCTTTTCCCCCCATCTCTTCTTTAGATGGCAAAAAATTTAATGCAGATAAAATATGTGAAATTCTTCTAAATATATTTCCACATTTATCATGCTGTACAAGAAAATTCAGATCAAAAGAGAAAAAATGGGAAAGAAAAAAAAGCAAGCAAACAACAATGAAAAAAGGTGAAAATGCTAAGTTGTGATCCACACAGTTCCCATAATCTTCTTTTTGGATAGACTTTCTCTATCACAAGTAGAGTTAATGACCTAAATCACCTCATTACTGAAGGGAGCTACATTCATCAGAATTGATCATCAGAATCTTGTTGCTGTGTACAATGTTCTCCTGGTTCTACTCAACTTCACTCAGCATCAGTTCATATAAATCTCTCCAGGACTTTCTGAAATTATCCTGCTGTTACTTACAGAACAAAAACATTCATATACCATAACTTAATCAGCCATTCTCCAACTGATGGGCATCCACTCAGTTTCCAGTTCCTTGCCACCACAAAAAGGGCTGTTATAAGGCTTTTTGCACATGTGAGTCCTTTTGTTTTGTTATGATCTTTTTGGGATATTGGTCCAGTAAAGATCCTGCTGGATCAAAAGGTATACACAGTTTGATAGCCCTTTGGGCATAGTTTCAAACTGATCTTTGCAGTGGTTGGATCAGTTCACAATTCCACCAACAGTGTGTTAGTGTCCATATTTTCCAACATCCTCTCCAACATTTATCATTATTTTTCCTGTCCTAGTCAAACTTAAGGATATGTAGTAGTATCTCAGAGTTGTCTAAATGTGCACATCTCTAATCAATAGTGTTTTAGAGCATTTTTTCATACGATGAGAAATGGTTTTAATTTCTTCCATTGAAAACTTGTCAGTTCATATCCTTTGACCATTTGATTTCTCCCCATATTTCTAATCTTTTTACATCTTATAGCTCCTTCCTCTAATACTTTTTAATCCAGGACCCTGGTTTCCTGGCTATTCCACAAACAAGACCCTCCATCTTCTGACCCCAGACATTTTCTCTATCCTTGGAACCATCTCCTTCCTCTGCTTTGCTTCTTGGATTCCCTGGTTTCCTTCAAGTTTCAATTAAAATCCTACCTTCTACAGGAAGTTTTTTCCAAACCCTCTTCATGTTAGTGCTTTCCCTCTGCTATTTATTCTGTGTATAGCATGCTTTTTATATATTTGTTTGCTTGTTCTCCCCTAATGTACAGGAACTGTCTTCTGCTTCTCTTTATAGTTATAGTTTTAGCACATTATCTGATATAAAGTAGACATTTACTAAATGCTGATTGACTGACTGGAAGGTTCTCTCCATATCCTAATACGTGATCCTATGCTGACATAACTTAGATGCTCCATTCTCGGGGTTGATGGGTCATTATCTAATATCTGCATATATATCATGTTCCTTATTAGGTCATTAGGTGGATTTTTTTGTCATGCTATTGCTTAATTACCAACAGTTCACTGGCAGAGTAAAAGTTGGGCAAGTCATTTTGCTTGTCTGTCTCAGTTTTTTTTTCCCCCATTGGTGGAATGGGGACAATAAAAGGACTGACCTCACAGAGTTGCTACAAGATTCAAATGAAATACTCTTGGTAAAGTACTTAACAATTTTTGGCACATAGGAGGTGCTTAATACATTTTTATCCCTCTCTGCTTTACTGTTATTAAAAATAATATTTATACCTAAATATTGTACTTTGGGTGCTTCCAGTCATGATCATTTGCTTTTCTGTTCCCAAAACAGAATATTCCAAACATAACTTGTCATCATATATTCAAGATTACAGGGATTTTGTGACTCAGAGAGTGACTATCACAGAAGTAATGTATTCTGTGTGCTTCCTTTGCCCAATAAGTGACCAATTTATAATTAGCTCATGTGCATGGTTGAACTTCTGTTTGCTTGCCTATGGAAAATGGCACTTTGATGGATAAAGAGGGACTGGACAGGAAATAATGGAGGGAAAAAAACCAAATGGTTTTCAGCTCAGTGTAAATCAATAGTGGCATATAGTAGCCAACAAAGCCAATAATATATTAGGCAGTATTTTATAGAGGAGAAAGCTGATATAAAAATCATTGGCTGAAAGTTCTTTTTTTTAGGGAAAACCATAAAGAGTTTTTCTTTTGAACTGAATATCATCTTTTTATCAATCAATTCTGAATTTACTCTGAATATACATTTAGAGTAAATCAAGGAAAATCATTTGACAAAAATTGGTGTCCATCTCTCAGGACAGATTGAAAATTATTATTTTTCAGATATTTGGGAGCTGAATCATAAAGTGTGGAACATATGTGCATGGGTGTACATGGAAAGCAAAGCACATTAGGATACTAGATGGAATATCTTCATTCATCTTTAATAATACAACACAATTAGTTTTAGTTTATGAGAAAACAAAATTGTTATTCCCTCAAATCCTATTCTTCTTTCTAAATCTGGTGAGATTGGTGATGGCCCCATTGTCCTTCTGGATAACCAGTATTGAAATGGATCATTTAACTCCTTTCCCCTTCATTTCTCAAATCCAAGCTGTTGTCATTAGTTATTGATTTTTGATTTTTGTTTGTTTTTCCACATTCTTTGTCTTTTTACTATGTACATGGCCAGCATGCTAGCTCAGGCTCTTCTCTATTTTTCCCAGGGATATTATGATATCCTAGGGATATTATGATAATCTACTGTTCTGGAACACCGTTTGATTGACCATTTACCATGGTTTATTTCAGAGGCCAGATTAAGTGCCATCTTTTAGCCCCATTCATTACCAATATATTCATCTTGAAATTATTTTGCATACATGTTGCATTTGAGTCAGGATGGTTTAATAGATAGAGAACAGATCTTGTAGTCAATAAGATAGAGTTTCAAGTTGATTTTCTGACAATAGAGTCTATGTGACCTCAGTGAGCACACACTCTATGGAATCTCTTGTTCCCTGGGGCAATTAAGACAATAAATTGCAAAGAAAATACTAGTCTTCTTTGGTAAAGGGAATTTCGTCACCAAAAGTCTGTGCCTGTTAGCTGAGAGGCAGTGCAGTGTAATGAAAAGAGATCTAGCCTCACAGCCGGGATACATGGGTTTAATTAAATCCCATTTTGGAAACATACTGACTGTGGGAAGTCACTTAAATACTCAGTGGCTAAGCAGCCCTCTACTACTACCTTGCTTATTTTGAATTAGGTAGAAAAGAATTCAAATCCGGCTTTAGACACTTGCTAATAGTGTGACCCTGGGCAAGTGCTCAGTTTTCTCATCTGTAACAAAAAAGAATTGCCTCCTAGGGTTGTTGTGGGGATTAAATAAGAAAATATTTGTAATGTGATATAATAAGAAATTAGTGTTTCCTTCCTTCCTCTTCCCCCCCCATATTGATAATGATAGTTATATATTTTCATCCCAATTTTTTTTTGCTTAGTCCCATATGGGAATAGTACTAGTAAGAATAGTCTGCTAGTTGAGTGCCCTGGAGGAATGAGGACATGAGAACAATTTGTTTCAATGGTCACAAAGGCTCCTAAAATGGGCATTGTGGAGAACTTTTGGTTTGGTCTGAAAACAAGAACATCGAGGTCATTCATTACATCCCAGACCATCACTAATCTTTTCTAGCCTTTTATCCAGTAGTTGGACTTCAGTGACCGGAAGAAAGAATGAGGCTGATGATTTTGTGCAGTTCTGTCTGATTTAAATCCAATTCACACACAAGTCAAGACATCACTTGTGAGGTCATTATTCCTTTTTGAAAATGAAGAATAGATAAGAATGGACTAAGAGGCCCTTGATGACAAGGATTGTTTTGTTTTTTGTTTTTGTACTCCTCCATACAAACAAAAGCACAGTGTCAATCACAGTGTTATTTACAAAGTAGACATTCAATAAAGCAATACTGAATGTTTAATAGGAAGAAAGAGAAGTAGAGATGGATAATACAGCATCATTATTCCCATTTACAGGTGAGAAAAGAGAGCTTTTCAGAGTTTATATATATATATATATATATATATATATATATAATGTAAAATTTATAGAAGCAACTCAGAGATATAATGGATCAAGTCAGTGAAAAAAACTAAATTATTTTCAGCCGTATTTAAGGATTTGGTCATCACTGAAGTCTCCACATCTCCACCCCAGGGTTTCAATGAAGCAAATCCCTTCTGTCTTTTTTTTTTTTTTCTTCACTCCCTCCGTCTTTCTTAGCTGGTATGGAGAGCCCTTTCCTTTTCCTTAGTCTATCTGGAGACAGGCTGTTTTTGTTTGTTTGTTTTTTCAAAAAGGGCTGTACAAGAACTTAAGTAAATTCTTAAAAAAAAAGAAAGAAAAAGAAAAGTAAGTAATAGGAATAATCATACTGATTGTCTCAAATTTCTACAATTATATTATTATGTATATTTGATGAAGTACTTTCATATAATTTGTCTTAAAATAGAATTTCTTAATGTAGGTTTACATCTTTTTTGATGATAAAACACATGAATTAAAAAACAAACTAAAAATAAGCTGATATATATACACACATACATGTATACACACATATACAAATACTTATGTATATACATATAAACACAGATATAGTATATGCACATGCACATATATGTGTATTTGTACACGTGTGTATGTATAATCACATGCATACACATATTAACACACATGTGCATACCCACACCCAGAGATAGATAGATGGGGAATATATGTGTGTGTATATGTGTGTGTGTGTGTGTGTATATATATATATGTATATATATATACATACATATATACTGAAGAAGAATATTATCAGAGAAATATATGATTGAAAAAGATGGCTAATAATTTGATGAAGGTGAAGGATGTCAGGCCCAGTGCTCTATGAGATCCTTAAAATATCAGGAGAAATTGAAGAAGGCCTCCAATTTGTTGAATTAATCTCCTGTAGTAAATTTGTAATAGGGCATAAAGCAGAGTTAAAGCATAGAAACAGTTATAGACAGGTTAAAGCCTGGATATCTTTGAATGGAAGAAACCAATTGGTGCAATATAAAATAATCTACAATATTTAAGTATTACCTATCCTAATCAGCTTAATAGCTTGGAGCATATACATTTTTGATATTTAAACAGTCCTCTGTATAGCTTTGGCTAAGAGATACTCATCTAATCCAAATTTTTCATTTTACACATTAAGAAACTGAGACCCAGAAAGATTAAACAATGTGGCAAGATAAAGTATTTACTTAGAAGAAGAGCAAATAGAAGAACCTAGATCTTCTGCTTCCTAGATCATTCTCTGGTCAGTGTTTACAGAGAAGGTGACTTTCTTGTTTCTTTTCATCACAGCTCATTCCTTGGATTAATGTTTTTTTAGGACAGCTTTGGGATTAAACAAGACAAAATCAATATCCATAGATGGCTAACTATGCTCATTGATTATAAAATATGAAGTAATAGATTAAGGACTGAATTTGTTGTCGGAAAGACTTGGATTTGAAGACTGCATCTGATGTCAAACACTTTATATGAAATATGGGGATAATAATAGTACTTTCCTCACAAAAACCAAAAGACATAATTTTTGGAAAGTATTCAGCCATTACAAACTAAATAAATATCACTTTTATTATTTTTTTCTCATTGAGACAGAAATCCATAATGTGAGCCACCCTCAGCCCTGTGAAAATATATGTTCAACTATTTTTCTAAAAGTACAGATATACCATATTTTATTTGAAATAGATCTTTTCCTGACATGGCAATCTGTCTGTTAGCCTGTGAGCTCCTTGAAAGGATTTAACTTTTACCTCTGTCTGTGTCCTTGCTGCTTAGTAAAGTGTCTGGCACATAGTAGGCACTTAATGAATAAATGTTAGTTGACGATTCTGGTCAAATGCTATCTAAAGAATCATGCTTTGGAAGGGTGTGAATAAGTCAGAAAGTATCCAGAAAAAAATAAAACAAGGTTAGTGAAGAGCCTTGAGTTCTTTGTCTATGAAGATTGAGTGAAAGGACTAAGGTTGTTGTCTCAGTGAATAAGGGGATACTCAAGTGTGACATGGTCACTGTTGACTACCATATTGGAGTAATATTGCATGTATAGATCAGTTAGAATGAGGGAATCTGATTGCTAATCCTAGATACCTCACTTATCCTAAGATTCTGAATTTTAGAACTTTAATCTTAAAAAAAGAAAGTGTTAGAAGTAGAAGGGTCCTTACAAACTAGAAGTATTAGTGCTGAAAGAAACCTTAGAAATATTTAAGACCAAACATCTCCCTTTATAGATGATATAGGGAGAGGAACTGACTTGTCCAAGTTCATGTGGCTATCTGGTGACTGTGCCAGTTTTGTTAAATAACTTTCATTTGACTCATCGCTCAGCTATTTACTAGCTTGGACAAGTCATTTTTTTTTATTTGGAGTTCAGCCACCTCACTTGTAAAAATGAAAGTTTTAGATTAGATAATATTTAAAGTCCCTTCCACCCTCAAAAAAGCAATATTGGAATAGAGAACTAGACCTGAAGCCAGGAATAGCCTTCATTCCAGATCTGCTTATGACACAAATGACCAGTTAGTTGATTCAGGGCTATTTAAATTTCAGAGCACTAGGCACTTATCTACTACTATAAGTTGCAGAGAAGTTGCTGACATGCTTTTGCAGGAAAAAAAAATTGTCAATAATAATTGACCTCTATAACACTTTAAGGTTTCCAAAGCACTTCACAAATCTCATTTTATCCTTGAATCAACTCCAATAATTATCCTTATTTACTGATGAGGAAACTGAGGCAAAAAGAACTTAAGTGTCTAAAGTTATACAGCTAGTAAGGAGCTGATGTTGGGTTTGAACTCAGGACTTTCTGACTATAAGTCAAGAACTCTGTTGATCATGCACCTAACTGCCTATCAATGAAATTTTAGGTCCAGACCTAATCTTCCAATCCTCCTCCAATTACAAACCTAGGATTCCATGAGTGTAACTCAGATCTCCTGAAGATAATGATAATCAAGATGTTTATTGTTGTTTTGTCTATTATACTATGCTGCTCCAAATGGTCCTTCCAGTGAAGCTGTTTGCCATCCACCCTGTCTGTTCACTCTGTGACTCATCTGTGACCTTTCAAAATGTTGACATGAGTCCATCTAATGTCCTGAAAACATGTTTCTAATTCTCATGATGTCTCAAAGCTATCTGTGGATGATATATGTAGTTTTTTTTATGGAGCCAAATTGAACTGTAATAGGGAATTATTTGACAAAATACAGCAAAACATAAATAATATTAATTTGTGGTTTTCTAAGTCAATATGTACCATAGGGACTTATTTCTATTTCTATAGTGGGTAGAGCACTGGAGTTGGAATTCACAAGATCTCAATTGAAATCCTGCCTCAGACTCTTGCTAACCAGATTTATATTATATTACATTATATCATATCATATTACATTTTATGATTGGGCATGTATTTTGTTTTTTAATTATTTCAGTAGTGTCCAATCTTTCGTGATGTCATTTAGGGTGTTCTTGACAAAAGGTACTAGAATGGTTCACCATGTTTTTATTAAATGGATCCGTTTTGTCAGGCAAAGTTAAGTGATTTTTTTACCCAGGGTCACACAGCTAGGAATTGTTGAGACTGGATTTGAATTCAGATCTTTCTGAGTTCAGGGCCAATGCTCTATCCACTGAGGAGTCATGAGCTGCCTCCATGTACACATATGTATAAATGTGTGTTTACGGGATTCCACATACATATGCATATTATGTGTATATGTGTGTATATGTATGGAGAAATATATGGTTAGATTAAGAGATGAATGTATATGCAATATACATTATATATGATTATATGGTTAGGTAGATGGATGTATAGATATATAAAATAGATGAATATAAAGATAAATGGGTACATGGTTAAGATAGATAAATAGATGGAGTAGGGGGAAAGAAGGAGGAGGAAAGGACAAGAGGAGCAGAGAGAGGAGAAACAGAGCATTTAATGAAAATTTAAAATATGATAAGCAATGTATTAAGTCCTAGGAATAGAAAAATACAACAGAGCTGGATAATTCCTGTCCCCAAGGAACTTCCTTTCTAACAGAAGGCATATGGGAAAAGGTGGGATAAGAGAGAAAGAAGGAAAGTCCCAGTCTATTCTTTCTTCAGTGGCTACGGACACAACTTGAGCTTTTCATTATGATTGTGAACATTTCAGGAGTTCCCCTTCTATAATTAATATCAGCTTTCTCCCCAGACTTCAGTATTTCCAATGGATGCTGAGAAGTTGCAGCATCTATCAGTAAAGAATCTGGATTTGGAAGAATTTTTTGTTGTTGTTGTTGTTATTGTTGTTTTCAAGATGATTAAAAAAAAATCTTTCTATTCCTGCCATGAATTATAAGAGAAGAATGTGTCAGGCCCGTTCATTAAATCATGCTGCGCATTACTAATTTAGTAAGCCTGTTATTTGCTGTAGCCTAAGACAGGTAATTAGGAATATTTCCATGAGTAATTTTGAAATGTGACAACTCACTTGATAATCACCCTCGGTGTTTCTTTGGTCTCTCTGGAAACTGCAAGAAATCCCCTGGAATGATCAATGTTTCCCTTTTCTAGAAACAGAGGACATGACTTAATTATCTGTGACTTGGAATTAAACCATGAACAATCAGAGAGATACAGAAGCTCCAAGTTGGATGGGACCGAGGAGGCCATCTGGTACAGCCCATACGTGAAAGGGAATTGCCTTTATATCATGGTCAACAGACTGCCATGCAGCCTTTACTTCAAGATCTCAGAGGGACGATCCAATGACTCTTGGGGCAGATTTTGACCAGCTCCCGTCATTATTACTTTTCTCCCTTCTCTACAGTATCAGGTAGAAATTTGCTTCTTTTCCATTACCAATCATTAATTTCAATTTCAATTCTCCCTTCTGAGGTTAAACAGGGAAAAAAAAAACTCTTCCCTTTTCCTTATTATAGCCCTTCAAATACCTGAATACAGTTATCATGTGTTCCTGAGTCTTCCTTCTTGAAGGTAAATGTACCACTTACTTCAATTTCATTTAATATGACATTGAGACCCTTTGCCATCCCAGCTAACTTCCCTTGAATCCATTTAGACTTTTTAATGCACTTCCTAAAATGTGGTCCAGATGATTGAACATTGTATGCCAGATGTGGTCTGACCAGGGTATGGTAAAGTAGTTCTGAGCTTCTTAGTCATTGAAACTTTACTTTTCTAAATGAAGCCGTGCCGTGCAATAGCTTTTATAGCTGTTAGATCATACCTCAGAAAAAACAAAAACAAAAACAAAAACAAAAACCTTAGGTCTAATCGAACGATTAGACCGCTTTCATTTTTGTGAAACTTATTTTAGAACCAAGGATAAGACTTGACATTTATTGCTATGAAACTTCATCTGATTAGTTTTAGCCCAGTGACCTAGCTTGGCAGGAACTTTTATATTCCTGACACCAGTGAATTAACTATTTCTTTCATTTTTGTGTAATCTGCTAATCTGAAGGAAACCATCTTTGATTTTATTTAAGTCACTAAGAAATATATTGTGTAACAAAATTTCTAGTACAGATCACTGAAACATTCTATTGGAGACCTCATTTTGTATTAACATTAAATCATTAATTTTTTTTTGGATTCACCAAAGAGGTTGCAAATGCCCCCTCCCCCCTTTTTTGGTAATCTCTTTGGTCACTACAACAATGGCATGTGAAACTTTGTCAAATGGTTTGAAAATTTATAAGCAACTCTTCAACAATGATATGTTTCAAACCACTTCCAATTGTTCACTGAAGAAAGCCATATACACCCAGAGAGAGGGATGCGAAATGTGGACCACAACATAACATTCTCATACTCCTTGATTGATGTTTGCTTACATTGTGTTTCCTTTATCTGATATATCATTTGTGTAGATAAGATTTTTCTTGCACAACAATGATAAGTTTGGAAATATGTATACATATATTCGATTTGCCAATATTTTAACATAATTAACATGTAGTGGATATCCTGCCATCTAGGGAAGGGGTGGGGAAGTTGGGGGGAAAAAATTTGTAACGGAAAGCTATGTAAGGGTTATTGTTGAAGAATTACCCACACATATGTTATGCAAATAAAATAAAATTTAAAAAAAGAAAATTTATAAGCAAGATTTATGTACATCATATTCCTGAGCTACTATTATGATAACCCAGTGAATAAAAAAAAATTGTTATAACTCCTTGTCAATTCCTGCTAATTATTATTTCCTGCCTTGCTTTTCTAACTGTTTACCATCTCTTTAACAATTCATTTAGAATTTTATCAAAAATAAAAGTCAAGCCCTTCCTGACCTATAGTTTGAAGATTCTTTATTCCTCTTCCTCTTCTATATTTCTACAAATCTTCTTCTTCCTCCTTTTCCTCCTCCTTCTCCTTCATTTTTGTCTTCCTGTTCTTCTTCTTCCTGTTCTTCTTCCTCTTCTTTTTCTTCTTCTTCTTCCTCTACTGCTGCTGCTTCCTTGCTTCTTTCTTCTTCTAGTGCTGCTGCTTCCTTGCTTCTTTCTTCTTCTACTGCTGCTTCTTCTGCTTCTGCTTTTTCTTCCTTCTTCTACTTCTGTTTCTGCATTTTTTCTTGGTCACCTCCTCCACCTCTCTCCATCCCTTTTCTACATAATTTCTTCTCCCCTCTTTCTCTTCCCTCATTTTTATTTTAATTTTCTCTAAAAGTCTTCAATTATTTTGATCTTTAGTATTCCTGACAATATTTTTTCAGGAAAATGTCATACTATTTTATTTATTATCTTCTCATATTTGAACTTTTTTCACCTTCCATACATGCATATATGTATATATATGTATATATATATATATATATATCTTTAAATATCATTTTATAAGCAATTTGGAATTATAACCAAAGGACTATAAAACTGTGTATATCCTCTGATCCAACAAAACAAACTTTAAGTCTATACCTAAAAGAGAAAAAAGAAAGGATTTATATGTACAAAAATAATTATAGCAATGCTTTTTATGTAAAAAGCATTTATATAAAAGCAGTGCTTTCAATGTAAAACATTGAAAATTGATAGGATTTTCAACAGTTGGGAAATGATCAAATAATTTGTAGTATAAAATGGTGATGGCGTGAGTATTTTTGACCTATAAGAAATAACCAGGGGGATGTTTTAGAAGAAAACACAAGACTACCTATATGAACTAATTCAGAGTGAAGAGAGTACAATCAGGCGATCAACAGAAATGTCGTAATGATGATCAATGGTGAAAGATTTAGCCTCTCTGATCAGAGACAATTTGAAAGGACTCAAGATGGAAAAAAAAAATCCATCCAACTCCAGAGAAATAAATGGTGAACTCTTTATTGTAATTTAAAGTATAATCTTCTTTTCTTTATTTTTACTTCTTTTAAAAACATGTAGCTAATATGGAAATTTATTTTATATATTTTCACATGTAAAAATAATGCTTTATTACCTGGTCCCTAAGTTGCCATTCAATATTTTTTATGGTTTCCACAATGCTAATCAAAACAAAACTGCATATTTCTGTGTGGATGGATGGATACACAAACATATACACCTATATATAAATTTCTTATGCATATATTTTGTGTATATATGCATAAATATGTAGGTGTATATATGTATATATATAATATTATTGTGGGATATATCACATAATAGTATGATGATATACACATATGTGTATGTTTAAATGTATATGTACACACATTTATTTAAAAATTAATATGCTTACTTTGCCCTGCTCTCCTCCTTCCCCAAAGGGGAAGAAGCCAAAATACTGATATATCCTGTAGGTCAGACACAGGTAGCTGTTTCTAAATGTAAAAACAAACAAACAAAAAGCCTTCTCCCAATCCATTTAGGGCAATCTCTGTTCTCCAGGAACATTTAGCATGAGGCGCCTGGCGTCTATTTTAAGTTCAGTTTTTTTGGTGCCATTTTGCAGTGATATTTTTGTTGAATATGCAAATGAAAAATATGCTTTTCATGAATATAAAAGAATGAGATGGGTGGTTGTTCATGGAGTGCTCCATCATTGACATGAGCCATCATTCTTTGCAGACGGAGGTGGCAGAGTATGGTGGAAAGCATCCTGAACCAGGTGTCCAGTGACCTGGTTCCTTGACCTAGGTACGCCGAGTTCCTTCTGGGATCTTGGACACGCCATCCAATTTTGTTCCCCAGTTACCTCATGGGCATAATGAAGTAGCTCATCCCTTCTAGTTTTCCTGCTGGTCTGAGATTTCTATAAGTGCATCGTGTGCAAAGAACAGATGGCTGTGTATTAGTCCCTTTGGCCCCTCCAACCCACATAGATAGGAGGGAGTCTCAGAGTTCATCTCTCACCTGTTTGCATGGCTGCTCCTGAATTCTCCTAAGAGCTAAAAGGAACCTAATTTCTCTCAGCGATCACCTGCTTAGTACAATTTCTTTGGTAGTTTTTTTTTTCTTACTGTTGTGGAAAAAAAGAAAGAAAGAATACATTTGGTATATATACATTTGCAGTTACTAAATGGATGGTTAGATTTCTATCATTTAAAAATTCACATTTCAACTGCTATCATGAAGTAAACACTCTGATTTGTAGCTAATGATTTCTTGAAAAGAAGTAAAGGATAAAAATGGTTAGCCATGTTCCTGGGCTTCTGGCCCTTAGTACTGGAAAGAATACAATCCAAAAAGCTTCCTTTCATGATAACCTTGTAAATAGTGTTCTTTGGTAATGCTTAGTACAATTTCTGAAGAAATCACTCCTACTAAGGTCCAAGAGGAGACTATAGTGCAGGGGAAAATAGAGTGTGACACGAAGATCAGAGTCTGGAATTATGGAGACCTGCCTTTGACTCTTACCTGACACTTAGTAGTTGTGTGGCTCATTCCCTGGTCAGAAACCTTCAATGGCTTCTTGGTTAAAATGTAAATATTTTACACTTACACTTAAGACTTCCCATAATCTTTCTTGTGTTTCCAGTTTCTTATTTTCCTTTCTCTCATTATTGAACTAAGTTCGAATAGGAAATATCCTCCCAAAACAACATACAAGTTCCATCTTCTTGCTTTTCCACAATTTGGCCCCCAGGGATGGAGTCCATTCCCTCTCTATGAATCCTTACCTTTTATTTAAGATAATATAAGACAGTGGAGAAAATATTGATTTGGACTTAAGAGGTACCGGGGCTAAATTGAAGGACCTGCTACTTATTATTTCTTTGATCATGGTCAGGTAATTTAATTGCTGGTTCTCAGTTCCTTATTTGTATAATAAAGGGCTGTTGGTATTTGTCCTTGGTTCTCAAAGAACCATGACTTCTGGGAGATAATGCCATGACAGGCAAGGGAATTAGATTTAAGTGAGTGAGGGTTATGCAGAGTCACTGATCTCATGTTCCTCTCTGGTGCCATCTGGGTCCAGTGGCCAGATGTAGATCAGGACAACTGAACATAGGCCTGGATAAAGTGGTAGATTTAGGCCTTTTTAAACTAAGTCTTTTACAAACCACTGAATGGTCCCACCCATTCAGTGATTAAGACTAGAGAGCAACAGAAGTAAAGAATGGCCTCTTTCATCTAACAAACAAATAAATCTCGGAGGGAAGACACTTGGGTTTTCTGGTCAAATAGAAATGATTTCTATTGCATTCACTCTGAATCACTCTAAACCCAAACTGACCAACTGGGGCTTCTCTGGTGAACTTGTTGGCTAATCCATGAGATTGAGAGTGATTTGAGTTTAAAGGAAGGTCCTTAAGAAAGAATTGAATGAAACATAACCATATACTCATCCACCTATGTATTACTTTCTCTCTTTTTCCTTAAATTGCTTTTTTTATTTTTCTGTGTATACATAGAATATATTTTTCCAAGGTTTTTTAATACTGGGTTTCTTTTATTTTCATATTCTCAGGTTCTATTGTTTTTTTCAGTTTTTTTTATCCTATCCTACTTTTTATGACCCCATTTGAGGTTTTCTTGGCAAAATTATTGGACTAGTTTGCTATTTCCTTCTCCAACTACTTTTGCAGTTACTAAAATTAAAATTAAATGAATTAAAATCAAACTTATTAAAAGTAGTACCTTCTCCAAGTAATTTTTACAGATGAGGAAACTGAGGCAAACAGGATTAAGTGTCACAGTATCACACAGCTAGTAAATGTCTGAGACCAGGCCTTCTTGACTCTATCCCACAATTCTATCCACTGCTCCTCTTAACTGCCATGAGTTCTATTACATAGCAAGTGTTCAGTATATCATTTGGTTGGGTTTTGAATTGTTGGTTTTAATTGAATTCATTCTCAAGCCTTTCTAGATCCAAATGGACAAATTAGTCTGAATTAATTTTCTTCTGAAGGCAAATATTCTGTGTTTTTGAATGTGTCTGGCTCATCTGAAGAGCAATAGGGTAACTTGTTTGTCTTCCTAGTTAGTCTGAATGGGAGTTGGGTATCATTATGCAGTCCTGGCATTCAAATATCAAGTGTGTTTATCAAGGACTGATTGCCCCAGGGTTCTTTATATGGGTAGAGATTATCCTTGAGTTGATTTGAATATTGAAAAACAAGCTGTGTAGAAAACCATTCCAACAACAACAACAAAATCTTGAGACAGAAAAACAGGGGATGGAGTATTTTAAATATCATTTATGAACTTCTTTTCATGATTCTTTTTTGTATCCAGAAGTAAGTAAGTTATACTTAAGAGACTCGAATTTCCATCCAACTTTTGAATTCAAAAGACAATTCAATCAGTGAAATCGATATTCAATCAACGGGCAAACATTTTATTAATCATCTTCCTTGTGCCATAAGTGTGCAAGGGAGAGACAAGAAGAGGGACTTAGTGGAAAGAGCTATCTTTGAAGCCATGAAGATCAGGTTTAAATCCCACCATTAATAAATATTGGATTCTTGAACCTAAAGTCACATCGCTTCTTAGCATTCCAGGCAACTCTCTAGGATTATCAGTTTCAGAGAAGGTGCTAGTCCACATTTTAATAGGGGATTTCCTCATCTAGGAGTTCATGATACAAATGAAATCAGGGCTCTAGTCTCTATCCCTGAGGGCCAGTTTGTTAAGTGCTGGGAATAGATGATGGGAATATGTCTGCTCAGAGGAGAGAAGTAACATTATACCTCAAAATATAGGAAGTAGTACAGAAAGGCTGGGTTCTGGGGCCAGTTCTATAAAGGGGCTGCTATTTGCCTATGGAAGTGGATTCCTCATCACTCTGACCTTCCATATATGGTTCCAGCCACTCCAACTTTATTAATACATATATTAATATATCATATACATGCAAAGTGCCTGTTTTTAGGTAGATAGATAATTGATTACATATGCTCATATGTATAATTAATCTTATATGTGTTTATACACATATGTATATTTATGTATATATTCTGTTATGTCAAGTCAACAATCACTTATTAAGAACCTACTGTGTGCTAGCAAAATAAAGTAAGAAATGCATTGTGTTTCCTTTCTCAGATTTTTTTTCTTGTAGATATGATTTCTCTTGTACAACAAGATAAATATGGAAATATGCATACACATATTCGATTTGTCAAGTATTTTAACATAATTAACATGTAGTGGATTTCCTGCCATCTAGGGGAGGGGTGGGGACTGGGGGGGAATTTGTAATGGAAAGCTTTGTAAGGGTCAATGTTGAAGAATTACCCATGCATATGTTTTGCAAATAAAAAGCTTTAATAAAGAAAAAAAATGAACCAAAAAAGTAAGAAAAAATTAGTAACCATTATGGTCAATTTCCATCCATAACTTGTAGGTATGTCTTTGTTTCCATGTCGTCTCACCCGTAAGAATGTAGGCTCTTTGAGAACAGGGACCACTTTTGCTTTTCTTTGTTTTCCCAGCACTTAGTACAGTGTCTGGCACATCCTACATATATAATAAATGCTTGTTGATTGATTTACTAATCTCTAAGATGCATTATGGTTTTCATACCTTGGCACTGTGATGCTCAGTAAAGTCTTTGGAAAGGTTAGAGTGGTGCTCAACCACTTAACTTTTTTCTCTTTCATATAGACAATTCTACACCAGGAGTCACTCTCAAAATGAATTTATCACTTATGCAACTGATTTACTTTTGATATTTTACTCCCTGATTTCTACTTAGTTCCATTTTCTCTTCTAATTTTTTTTTTCTCAAAGCTAGTGTTCCTAATATGGCAGAGGCACATGTAAATGCATTTCATAGTGGGATTAGGAGCTGTGATTAAACTAAAAATCCTTTGTACAATATGTCTGTCAGTGATAGGTTTCTTGTTATGTAAGGTTATTTAATTTAGTTTTATTTTCAAACACCCTTCATCTAAAATAAGGGGCAATGGCAGAGGAGTGGGGTGAGGAGAATAGAAATACAAACAATTGTTTTTAGTGAAATTTTAATCTTTTTGAATTTAGAGAACAGATATATTTCGACAATATAATTGTGTGTTGGCATTTTTTTTTCAATTTTAACTGAATCAACTTATACATAACCTTAGGTATGGCTGCCAACTCACACAATCACAGTATGCTGTTCCTTTGCTTGCCACAAGTAAATATGAGAAGCCCAGTCAGTTCAAGTAACTGTAAAAAAAATAAGAAGTCACAAATTATATTGTAATGATGGACTAATCAGCATTTTCTGCCTGTGACTTTTATGATTAATAGATTTTAGAAAAAATGTCAAGTAAAATAGGTCCCACTAGAATGTCCCACTTTGCTACTTTATCTAGAATCTATTTTAGATATTCAGAATTAATAAATGGGGCTCAAATTCCCATCCAGAGGATTTGGTACAAAAGGGCAAAGCAGTAACCATTGATAAATAGGAGCATTTAATAGAGGGAAGCATAGCAAGTAAATATCAAGGAAAATCAATAAATGGAATCATCCTCAGTCTATCTCATATATGAAGAGGTACAATCCATCCAGACAGGTAGGCAGTTGAGAAAGTAACATCCCCTGAACAATTAGGAGGTGATTTAGAAGTTCAGGAAGACTGTTGGCTTTGGAATTAAGGAACTTTAGTTCAAGCCAGGGAGGTGGATCACAAGACATTATAGTGATGCTCATTGCTACCCCTCCCAACATCTCTTCCACTATAATAGATCTTTCATACCTCTGTGAAATAATAGCCAAGGGGCTATAAAACTGTGTGTGCCATTTGATCCAGCAATAGCACTATTAGGTTTGTATCCCAAAGAGATCATAAAAAAGGAAAAAAAAAGATTTGTACAAAAATAGTTTTAATAGTTCTTTTTATGGTGGCAAAGAATTGGAAATTGAAAGGATGTCTATCAATTGGGGAAGGGCTGAACCAGTTGTGGTATATAAAAGTGATGAATTCTATTGTTCTTTAAGAAATGATGAGCAGGCAGATTTCAGGAAAAACAAAAACAAAATGAAACAAAACAAAAACCTGGAAAGACATGAGCTGATGCTGAGTGAAGTGAGCAGAACCAGGAGAAAATTATACATAGTAATAGCCATATTGTATGGTAATCAATTGTGATAGATGTAACTCTTCTCAGCAGTACATGATCCAGGACCATTCTGATAGACATATCTGAAATGCAGAAGGTTATCAGTTAAGTCATGAAGACTCTTTAACCTCCTTCACAGAGCAGTTTGAACACCAATCACCCCTGAAGATTTTCTGGGTTCCCCATAAACAAGGGTTTCTTCTTTCCTCAATTTTATATATGTGTATATATTTATGAATAGTACATATACTCCATATAACCATATATAATTGCACATCTGCATAAATACATATATATCCATATCTATGTGTATATTTTGAATAAAGATCTATGTATACACCTGTACATGCATTGTATTATATATGTATCTAGGTATATTTTATAGTCATTACACGTACCCGTCCTTTATATTTCAAGATAACAAGAATTTTTAAGTATATAATATGTGCCACACAAATAAAGTGAGAAAAATATTAGTATTTGCTTTCAAGATGCAACATACATAATCTATTAAAATATGCATTTTATATACACCTATATATTTCTATCTATACACATGTATACAAATGTACCTATATAAACACATATATACATACATGTGTATGCATGTGCACTTATAGACATGCATGCACTAATACACATGTTGATATACTTGTGCTTATTATATAAGTAAGTATATATGCATACAAACATTCATGTATATGCATATTCTGCGTATGTCAAGTAAGAGAAAAAAAACACTATTAAGAACCTACAAATCAGGCAAATAAAGTAAGAAAAAAATTATTCCCTGCTTTTAAGTTGTTCATAACCTAATGCATGCTTTGTATTTTTTTAAATCTCCCTTCTTCACCCCCAACTCTCACTATTATGTAAAGTCCTTTAATGCAAGGATAAGATTTTTTTTTCTTTTTGTCCCTAGTTTCAAACATAATTTCATTCATAGAGTTAAAATGATTGGAAAAGGTAGCACGAAAGACTTTTTAAAATACAGCTTTTCAAACTTAACTTAAAATCTTAGAGGGATGCCTTTAGCACAGAGATGTTAAGTGACTTGTCCTTTCTTAGTCATACCCCTCATAATGTCAGAGGGACAATGTGAAACATCTCCTTGACATTGAACCCACCACCTGTTTGATCTTATTCAATTAAAAAAGTGTTTATTAAAAGACTGCTATATGCAAAACATTGTCAGGTGCTAGAAATTCAGAGGGAAAAAAAAGAGGTAGCAGTTTGCCCTTGAGGTTATTTTTCACTGGGGTATATGATAGCTAACTATGTAGATAGCCATTATATATATAATATATATACACATACATACACACACACACACATATATATATACATACACACATATGTATACACACACATATATACATGCACACACACACATATATACATACATACATACACACACACACACACATATATATATATATATACATATATATATATAAATATATAAAACTGTATAAGGTATTTTCAGCAGGACAGACTTTTAACTACTAGTTAGGGTTGAGGTGGTCATTATTCAAAACTAAAGGATTGTAGGGATTTCTAGATAGAATAATCAGAGGTAAGTGCATGCCTGATTGATGGAACACCTCTTTAAAGATTTACAGATGGAATATGAAATGACATGGAGCAGCTACTTGACCAATTTAGGTTAAATAGAGAGTGTATGAAACAATATAAGGAGTAAAATGTACTAATTTTAGAAAGGTAGATGACAAATTGTTGAGATATTTATATGTCAGCCTGAGGATATATCATCATCATCATCATCACTTTGGTGACAATAAGAAATTATTGGAGATGGACATTGACTTGGTTCTATTTTTTAAAGGGAGGCACAGCTGGGCAGTCTATGCTTTGGAAAAAGGAGAAGCTGGAAGTATATTTTGATCAGCATTATACAGTGAGACTAATCTGGAACTAGATTCATTTGGAAGCCAATCCTCTGAATTGATATCATTGAGAGAAGTTATTGACCTGGCCTCCTCATCTGTACAGATAATTCTTCATATTGCTAAACATTCTATTCAATTCTCAAAGGAGGAAATTCAATAACTGGATCTTGGGTTTCTTATCTGTCATTTTTTTTTTGGTTTTATTTTTTTCCTTCCCTTAAATAAATAGCAAGCAAATGAAAAAAAAAAACAATATTTGAAATTCAGGAAGTGTACTCAATCACAGTTCATTCATAAAGCTTTGATCACTGCTGACAGGGAACAAATACATGAGTTAAAATCTTTCCTTCTGGCACAAAATGCTGGCTCCTCTGTGATTCTCTTCTTTTCCCCAAAAAATGTAACCCTTCTGATAAGTGGACGAAACATTGAGTTTCCAATTAGTCCCAAGTTAGAGTTGACAGCTGATGAAACCACATGGCAAATAGAATGACCAAGTGGAGAAATGAGTGAGTTACCGTTTTCTATTAGACTGTAATAATGTTGTATACTGTATAAACAGGCCACTATGACCTTTAAATCCACTCCAGAATCCAATAAACTTCTTCTGCTTTTGGTCCTGGCCTTATCAGAGAATGCATTATTTTTTCTTCTAAAAAATAAATATATAAATAAATGCATTGCACTATTTTCCTAATTCTTTATGGTTTTTCAGGTAATTTGAGGAAAGTTTTTAGGAATCTTGGGAACTTTTACTTGCATTTACATTAGACTTTAAAATTGAAAAAAAAATTGCTTGAGAAGATAGTTTTAATGGGAGTCTGCCTTTCAGTTCCCTCTTTATTGTAGTTTTTTTTCTTTTCTTTTTAATGTGGTTGTTTTGGTTATTGTTGCTTTTATTCTTGTATCAATATGTGCCTCTAAGCCTAAGTGTTCCCTTGCTCTAGAAAAAAAAAAGAAGCAGTTAAGGCAAGCTATCTGACACAGACTCCTCTTCTATTCCTCTTTGAAAGGAAGTATGTGTATTTCCCCATCTTTTCTCTGAGATTAGCATTGGGTTTTGTAGTTGAAGTTTTTGGAGATTTTAGTTTAATTTTCTGCTTCCATTCATGTCACTGTTTATTTTCTATCTGGCAGTGAAGGTAGTAGGTTCAAAGCTCAAATACTTAAAATGGGGATGAAGTTAATGGCCATGAGCCCTATTGCATTGGGTTGTTGTAAGTCTAAAATAAGACAATGAGGAAAAGAGAACAACAAAGTCAATATTAATACCAATAATAATAGTTTTCTTTTATATGGTGTTTTAGGTTTGCAAAGCATTTGGTTTAAAAAAAGTCTCCTAATATAGCATTTTATTTTATTTTCTGTTATACCTCTGTGTGGTGCTCATGACTCCAGAAAGATCATATTCAGAAGCTTTATTTTTATCCTTCTACTGTACCTGAGTCAAGAACATTATCCCTTGAGCATCTGTAACCCTCCTTCCTTCATAAGGCATTTGGTATTATAAACTTATCCAGTAACTTTCTATTCCTAAAACAGGGAATGGAGATCCTGATGGAGGACTCAAATTTAAATAATCTGAAGAATGGTGGGAAGGAGAGCAATAGGGGTGGGAGGGACAGTGTCATTTCCCCTCAATATAATTTTTTGTTGTCACTCTTGATTTTGAAGGGAACCAATGACATTAAGTTCTGATGTCTTGACTTGTGAGTGATTTGGATTTAAATTTGGATTTTGTTGTCTTTTGATTTTGAAGGGAACCAATGACATTAAGTTCTGATGTCTTGACTTGTGAATGGGTTTGGATTTAAATTTGTATTTTATTGTCTTTCTTTTGATTTTCATGGGAACCAATGACATTGAGTTATGATGTCTTGACTCATGAATGATTTGGATTCAGATTTGGATTTTGTCATCTCTTTTGATTTTGAAGGGAACCAATGACATTATGTTCTGATGTCTTGACTTGTGAATGGATTTGGATTTAAATTGGGATTTTGTTCTCTTTCTTTTGATTTTGAAGGAAACCAATGACATTGTGTTCTGATATCTTGATTTGTGAATGATTGAGATTCAAATTTGGATTTTGTCATCTCTCTTAATTTTGAAGGGAACCAATGACATTTTGTTCTGATGTCTTGATTTGTGAATGATTTGGATTTAAGTGGAAGCAGTGTTGCTCATTTTTTCTTCCAGAATCATAGATGTCTAATGATAAGATGGAGATCAAGATGACCAGTCATGGCCCAGTATGCAGTAGATGACCTTGATATCTTCAACACTGAACAAGTTCTCAACACTTAACAGCACTAACTTTAGCCTTCTTCTTGGCCAGTGGAACAAACATCTGCCCATTCTGCAAAGAAGTACATAGTGTAAGAGAAATTAGTAAAAATTACCCCAGAATTAAAGTAATGATATGATAAACATCCAAGCTCTAGAGGTATCTCTGCCATTCTTATTTATGTGACCTAGGACAAAAATAATTTTCCCTCTGTGTCTTACTTCTTTCATTTGTACAATGGAGGGCTTGACTTAGAATAGCAGATAGGTCTCTCCCTGATTTACCTGTGAGAAGAGACCTGAGGCAAAAACTCATGGGATGCTCTAGGTAAAGAATATTTTTTTTAAGTAGTAACAAGGATATGGGGCTCAGAGAATGCACTGGGGAGTGTAGTTCAGTCTCAGTTTGCCTACATTTGGGTCACTTCAGCTCTTTAGGAGCTGCAAGCAAAATGCTTACTGATCCCCCAAGTGGAGCACCTGTCATGTTATCCACCCATTTTCATTCTTATACTACATCCTCTTTCTGCAAGTCTAGGATGAGACAATGAAAATCAAAGGAAAAAAAAAACTACCTCCATCCCCATTGGCCAAAGACCAGTTTGGAAGCAATTCTAGTTTAGGATGGTGGGAGGTAGTCAGATGGAGTTAGGTAGAAACTAAGGGCCACCTACTGAGTCAGGTAGACAGCAGCATTTTGGTAAGTGTTGTTCACCACCCTGACTCACATTATAGCCTGTTACTGAATAATTTCTGTACAAAGGAGATGGGGAAGAACTATTTGGAGGCTGGTGGCAAGGGTAAGGACAGAGAAAAAAGTGGAATTTGAAAACCAAGGAGAGATCCCACAGTGCTGATCCCATAGTCCAATCATAGAGGGAAAATGCCCAAGAGAAGGGTGTTGTACACAGCAGCTTACTATGGAGCTCCCTGGAGAGAAAGGACATGGATTTTCCTTGAAATCATCTTTGTGCCTTGTTTCCTGTTAGTTCCCAAGACGGAATGATCCCATCCTTCAGCCCTGATGGGGCAGTAAAAGTTATATGGAGGCACAAACAGAGTAAGCTTGGGGGCAGCCTGGGATGAGCCAGAAGAGCCCAGGTTGCTTCCTTGCTTATGGACTTCTCCAGGCTAGCACATTGCTTCTGAGGGACAAGCCCCAAAGAGCACTGCTCCCCCAGGTCTCAGAAGCAGCAAGTTACACTTTTCCTGGGTAGTGACAGTAAGAGAAGGGACAGGATGAGACTGGCTAACCCAGAAACAGAAAGGAAAGGGGGATCAGGAGAAAGGAGGGAGGCCCTTAATCGTGACCCCCAGAAGCTGCTACATGGAGGCAAAAACAAATATCACATTCAGGTAGACTTGCAGGGAGTCTCTGATAACTTTCTCTGGGTACCCAGGATAAGCTGTGTGTTATATGGTAAATATGGTAAAAAAAAAAATAAGGGCAGCAAACAGCATATGGAGCCAGAGTACCTGTCTGAGGGCCAGCCTGAAAGCAGTGAAGGTCCCAGGTGATGTCAGCACAATCCTGCCCGGAATGTGAAGTTTACTTTAGTCTGCAAACAGATTTATGGTGGCGGCAATGGTGATGATGGCAGTGATCATCAGAACAAGACGGCTGCTTCTGTGATATATATGCCGGCTTTATTACTTGGCGTGAGGCTCTTTGCTAGAGCAATGTTCCTGGGTTCCATGAAGCAGACAGGGTCAGGTGTGCTGAGAGCAATAACGGAGGAAGCCCAGTTATTCTTCACACAGGTGAGAATGGGATCCGCAAAGGTGAAAATAGCAATGATAGCAACTGGCTGGTGGTGATGGGGTAAACTTCCTGCAGGAAGGGGAGTTGTATGGGACCTCCTCAGCCTCCAACCCCGAAGCCCTCACTCTCATAATGGATGCTCCTGCCAAAGATCTCAAGTATTAGGTGCATGGAAGCCTACCTGAGACCTGAAGAAGGCTGAACCACCCTCAGGGAAGCCCTTTGGTGCATGGAAGTTGTACCTGAGACCTGAAGAAGGCTGAACCACCCCCAGGGAATCCCTTTGGATGATGGAAGCTGTACCTGAGACCTGAAGGAGGTTGAACCACCCTCAGGGAAGCCCTTTGGTGGATGGAAGCCTTACCTGAGACCTGAAGAAGGATGAGCCACCCCCCCCCGGGAAGCCCTTTGGTGCAGGAGGAAGATATATGGGGTTTAGTTTTCATCTAGAGCATTGGGGTTCAACATGGCTGCTCAAGACTGAGGAGCCTTCTGCCTTTTGTACCAAGAGAGGATGATCCCATCACCCACTTCTGATGGGGCAGTTAAAGAAGTTTTATGAGAAAAAAAAGGAGAAAAAGGAAAAACCTTGCATTACTTTTGATGGCTTCTGGACTACTTTACCTAAATGATCTTTATAAAAAATGTCAAATGTAGTCATCTTTATTTTGGAGAGAAACCCCAAAATTGCTTTGTTTTTAACAAAAGTTAATAGCATTTATATCATCATCATCACCATCTTCATCATTACCATCATCATGATTATTGAAATCAATAATGTTAATGGCATTAAACAACCCAGGATAATAGGGTTAAGTCCCATCTCTGAGACATATTGATTATGACCTTAGACAAGCGACTAGGCTCCCTCAGTGCTCTCTAGTTAGATGGTCAGTTAATAGCATTGATCAAGTACTTAATTTGTGTCAGGCACTGTGCTAAGCACTGGGATAGAAAAAAACAGAGTGAATTTTCCCTTGGATTCAAGTAGGTCATTATTACCAGGGGAGACAACTTACACATATATTTCTTTTGAGTTTCATTTGAATGATATGGTTAGAAGACAAATTGAAGTGGCTTTAGAAGAGGGTAAGAGGATAAGAAGTGGAAGAAATAATTTGATATGGCTTTCTGAAGTAGTTTAGCCATAAAGGAGATGAAATATTAAAACGAGCAGAAATGTCGAGTCAAGTAAAGTTTTGTTGATTAGTTTTAGATTTGGGCAAATATGGACATTCTTGTTGATAGCAAGGATGCAGCCAGTTCCAGGGAGAGGTTGAAAATTAAAGAGAATGGGTATGGTAGAAGGGGAAATGTTCTGGAGGGGACAGGATGGGCTATGATTGAGGTTTCTTAAAGAGAGATGTGCCCTGGCAAAGGAAAAAGTCACTTCTTTATGAAAGATGAAAATGAAGGAGTGGATAATCAGGGACGACATCTCAGTGTTATAAAATGAAGAGTAAGGGAGGAGAGAATATCAGGGATTTTTTTTTGCAGGGAAGTATGAGGCAAGGTCCTAAGCTAAAAATGTAGAAGGACAGAGACTGCTTGAAGAAAGATGAAAAGCTTTGGAATAGCTGTGATTGATGGGTTAGCAAACTGATTATGGAGGGGAAAAGGATTTCTTTCTGCAGTGAGGACCCAGTTGAGATTATGCACTATAATGAACCCAGTCAATCTGGTTCCATGGCTGTCTTTCATTCCATTCAGCAGCAAGTGAATGAGACTAAATGTAAGCCACAGTGGAACTAGGCAGTGTAGAAGAAATAGTGCCAGACCTAAAGTCAGGAAGACTCATCTTCTTGGGTTCAAATTGATCTGGGCAACTCATTTTTCCTTATTTTGCCTCAGTTCCTCATCTATAAAATGAACTGGAGAAGGAAATTGCTAAGAAAAATCCAAATGGTTTCACAAAGACATGATTGAAACAATTGAGCAACAAAATGGTGGAAGTTATTCAAGGTTGGTCAGATCATTCTTGGTGACAGGACAATAGGGCAAAGGATTTGTAGAGGTTAAGAGGTAGTTGGAAAATGTATTCACCAAAGAATTAAGAGTGGGAAGGTAGAGGGGGGTCAGAATATAATTTAAAGCTTGGTAAAGAATTGAAGAATGGACGGGATTAGGGTCATAGGCAAGAAAAGGACAGTATTAGGAGTTTCAAAGCAATGGGAAAGGTGGAATGATGAAACTGGAAGGCATTAAATTCTATTATTAAAATCCACATGAAAGTCTCTAAAGTGATTTGGTGACTCTATGGATAAAGCATTAGCCCTGAGTTCAAATTCAAACTCAGATACTTATTAATCTATATGATCCTGGGTAAATCACTTAGTGCCTGTTTGCTTTAATCCACCCACTCCAGCATCTTTGCCAAGAAAATCCCAAGGAGACATGGACATGAGAATCAGACACCCCTGAATAACTACACAACAAAAAGACTATTAGATGTAGAGAAGGTATTGGTAGAGCATCCTTACCTAGGAATTCCTGTCCCAGTGAAATAAGATTTCCACTTCATTTTATTTAAACCTAGATTCATGAATTTTGAAGGGACATTAAAGGTCATCATTCAACAGGCAAGGAATCCAGAAGCAAAATAAAATTTACAATCATTACCTCCCAAGGATTTTCATGGTGCTTACTTCTTTCCCTTATGACCTCATCAATTTATAAATCACAAATAAAATGGTTGTAAGTTCTTTTAAGATCTCCTTCCTCTTTTTACTTCCCCAAACAAAGAAAATGCCAGCACGCCAACCACACAAGGAACTTTGTGGCTGCATGCTCTTGCCTATAAATATCTCTCACTGAAAGCATGACTAAGCCTCTGCTGCCGCTATTATAAGACTGAGCGGAAAAGTGAGCTTCACAGCTCTGGTGCCATCTTTGTTATTTACTAATTACTCTTAACCTTCCAGGCTGTGCATTCATCTCCTATTACCTTTGTTTGATTTATATCGTTAGCAAATGTGGGTCTTTATTCTAGCTGGGATTGCTTTGTTGGGATGCTGGTAAAGCACTCTTTTCCCTTGGCTCCTGATGGGGAATTGAGATATTGCTCCTTAAGACAAAGTTCTATAAAGATAGAAAAAAAGAAAAAAAAATAGAGGGTAATTGCTGCAAACTTATCATTATTATTTACAATGGAGTCTTTTTTTCTGGATGATAAAAAGTTGGGTTCTGGGACTAGGCATGGGGTAGTGCTTCATACCCAGAAGCTTTAGGGTCTATATATTAGACACTTGAAGACCAAGTAGATTTTAAAAATCTATTGATATTCCCATGTGGGATAGTAGATAGTTATGAAAAGGCAGGTTCAAGTATTATTTCTAACACAAATTGATTAGGTGATCCTGGCTCTTTGTAATTTAGGCACCTCTCCATGACTATAAGAGAACAATTGTTGATCTATAGCTATAGCTATATCTATATCTATATCTGTATCTATATAATGGGAGTTTCAGTCTAGGAATCTCTTCCTTTGCTGAAATCAATGGTTCTAAACCTCCTTTCTCTCCCAAAAGAATAACAAAAGCAAAATCAAACCACCAGTCATAACCATCTCAGAAGCTCCGTCCAATTTTCAATTTCTGTGATTTTAATTTTTGCCACTTCCTAATCAACTTTCTTCATATCCTTGGTTTCCTTCATTGCCCAACTTAAGCACTATCACAATTGGAACCCCTTTCTAAATCTCTTCACCTGGATGTTGTATCCCTTAGTTTTCTATGTAAATATTAAAATTTTCCCTAGTTCAGTGTAAACCCCTTGAAGGCAAAGACATATATTGATTTGTTAGTTTTATCTTTTCAGCCTGAGCATCTAGAATAGTGACTCGCACACAGGAGTGATCATATATAATAAATCTAAAGTTAGAAGGACCTTAGAGATCATCTGATCCACCTCCCACTCTGAGTTTACGGATAAGAAAAGTGAGGAGAATTTAATAAATTTTCTAAAGGAACAGGTTTTTTGATTTGCACTCTGTGATACTAAGATGACTATTTTCATTTCACTGTAGTCTAGTGCTTTGCTGACTATGATTGTGACTATTATTGTTAAAGATTGTATACAATTTTCATTTTTAAAAAGAGATAGAAAGAGATGACAAGTGAGAAATGCTTAATCTTTCCATTATAGTTTTTTCCCAGTTTTCAAGAATAACAGCTTCTCATTGGGAGCCATTTTCTCTCCATCTAAACTTGCTCTCACCTAGTACAAAGCAAGAGAAGGATAGGGTGGGGGAAAGGCAGAGACACAGAGATACAGAAAGAAACAGAAGGAGGGAGGGAGGAATACAGGGAGAAAGAGAAAGAAAAAAGAAGAGAGGAAAGAAGAGAATATTTTGTAAGAAATCATGCATCTTGTGGAATAGTAAAACAGATCAATTACAGAGAAAGAGCAAGAGTTAGCCCCCTGCCCTCAAAGAATTTAGACTTTAAATGGAAAACAAATTTTACAAGAATGAAGAAATCAAAGAATTTAATACCACATCATGATAGAGAGGAATGGGCGGTTGGCTTTAGAAACAGAAGACCTTGTTTAACCCAATTCTCCTGGTACTACCTGCTATTGGTAATATTGGTTAAGTCACATCACATTTCTGAGTTTCCATTTTTTGAATTATAAAAGGTTGGGCTGGGTCATTTGTTGTCCCTAAAAGATCTAAATCTATTATATGAGAAAAAGGGAGTTATGAATGCATCGAGTCCAACTTCCACCCAAATTATAAACCTCCATTAACATGAATAAAAAAGGCATGGACAACAGGTAATGTAATGGCTCAAATGCCACATTGTGTGGGACACATTATGCCATTGTGACAGTTAACTCAATTCTAAGGTTATAATTTATCTACTCTGTATGTATCTTATACGTACATATTTATATATACTTTTCCATTAGAGAGCAGAGTCTGTGCTTTCTGTCCTTGAGGGCAAACACTGGTTTTGTCTCTCTTTATAGCCTTAATTCTTAGCACAATGTAAGTAAGCACACAGTAAGCTTTTGATAAATGCTTGTTGATTGATTGGTCTAGGAATGAAAGTCAAATATTACCTTTGAAATTTTTCTGTCATTGAAATAGTGAGAGTCTGCTGATGATTGTACTTAGGTAAGAAGACAAAAACTCGTGCCCATGAAAGTAGGAGGAAAATAATTTAAAAGACAATTTTGTGATTTTAAACGTATAGAAATTAGACATAATGAAATTATTTTTTTTGGGGGGGGAGGATCAATATTTGCTTTAACCATTGAATTCATATCCGTTACCTTGTTTTGGGCAACATAGTCCCTCAGATCATTTTCTAGAATCATGTTTTATGGATTTAAGAGGGGGGATAGGTTTAGTAACTCAATCACCTTCAGGCCATTTTCATATAAAAACTGTAAACTTGAGATTTAGGGTTAGAATGACAATGTATTTGGACACATCCAATTAATCCACAGCTATTTTAAGCTGCTTTCTATATATACAAGGCACTGTGCTAGATTCAGTGCTTACCATGTATTCAATTCATTACACACTTCGCTCTCCCACCTATTATTCCCTTTTCAGCTTCCTTTTATGTGTTTTCTTTTCTCATTAGAATGTAAGTTCATCGAGGACAGAAACTCTTTCTCTTTAGTTCTCCAAACTTAACCTAGAATCTGACATATGATGATTCTTAATAAATATCTATTTTTGCCTGTGTATGAAATGATAAGCACCTAATAAATGCATGTTGATTAACTGATATTTTGAAAAAATAAAATAATGAATGAATGTATTTAAAAAGAACTTACTATGTAGCAAACACCCATATATGCAGCTGAGAAGAAAAGTTAGGATAATGTTGGGACCTTTTCCTCCTTTTCTATGCATCTATTCATGTCTTCTGGTTCCTTGCTAAATTATGCATACTGACATAACATAGTAATTCCTCCTATGAATTCAGAATGTTCAGTAATTGATTCTGGAGGAACCTCATTCTTGGGTGGTCTATAAGATAGGATTCTTATAATTCTTATAATCATTCTTAAAATGATTCTACCCCTTCTTTCTTTTGGATCTTTCCTTTTTGACTATTTCAATGCTTTCTCTTCTCCGAACTTATAAACAGTGAAGTGAGGATGAGGAAAAATATATCCCTGTTCCTTCCTTGCTCCATCCATGAGCAATAGTGGTCACAAGCACATGGCAAGGGGGATGTATTCTCTGGAGTGAACCTCAATCCTTGAATACCTTTTGCTATCTTCCTTTGTGTTATTTTCCTGAACATAGGTCTTTGACCAGCAATTCTGAAAACTGGACTTCCCTACCTTTATGAAGAAAATTTTAGAGAGAGTTCTAAAATTGGATGCTTCCTGTACAGTGAAAAGTGATTTTTGTAACAGTATTGCTTCTGATTCAACCCACAAATTATTCTCTAAAAAGAAAATTCAAGCCCTTGCAGGATTGAACAGGAGATTACAATCTGGTTAATTTCTCAGCAAAGTCAAGTAGCCTAAAAACCTTTCAGCAGTCTCACAAAGTTGTCTACATCTCATGGGAAAAGTATAATAAATGTGATAAATTATTACTTTATGACACTACATTTGATAATATTCACTTTAAACATTTTCTGGGGAGGAAATAAACTACTGATCTATACCTATTAGCTTTTTTTTTATACAGAATACCTTTTTAGAAAGAATCCTGACCATATTTTGGGAAGACCCTGCACTTGTGTCATATTAAACTTGAAGAGTAGAGACTGTTTTAATCTTTTCTATTTAAATATATCTTTCTATATGCATCCTTAGCATAGTGTTGTTATATTCTAGAATGGTAATAGATTGATAGGCGGATTGATTATAATATTCCCCAGAATTTTACTCTTGGGTAGGGACATAGGAAGCTCATTTATGTTTAAGCTTAGTCCACGTGAATTTACAGCATAAGTCTTTAAAGGGTGGGTTCCCCTGTGCTTCAGATCAATAAAATAATTTACGATAAGTAGTTGGTTAGATGTATAAGACAAATACTAAGCTTTCAGAGAAATTGGAGATCATTTAGGGACTGGGTTAGTGAGGGAAAAATTAAAAAAGAAATGCTATTTGAAATGGGTTCCAAAAAGTGGTTCATATTAGAAAAAAACATCCACTGCTGACCAATGAAAGTCAAAATAATTCAAAGTGGGTTTGTTTTTAAAGAAAACATTGGGGCAGCTAGGTGGCGCAGTGGTTAGAGCACCAGCCCTGAAGTCAGGAAGACCTGAGTTCAAATCTGGTCTCAGACACTTCCTAGCTGTGTGACCCTGGGCAAGTCACTTAACCCCAATTGCCTCAGCAAAAAAAAAAAAAAAAAAAAGAAAAAGAAAACATTAATACAATTCTCTGAATTATATCAGGAAAGGGTATTTTAACACAAAAGAGGAATTTTAATTCAAATGAAAGAATAGAGATCACAACATCATTTGAAATAAAACATGAATGAGGAATATATACTGTCTACCAATCAAGTACTACAACCCGAGTTTGGATAACCTGACAACTGCTGATCCTTCTGAAGGAATTTTTAGGGTCTCCAAAGGCCAATTACAACAATATCTCTATCATTAGAACTGCTAACAGTACTAACGGATGATACGATACAGGCATTGGGCATCTGGAGTAAAACTCAATTTTTCTCCCTCTGTGAGCCTTTCTTTAAAGCAAGATAAAGAGGCACAGGGAGAGAAAGATGGATTCCTTAATCCATTCCCAAACAGAAGATGTCAGTTGCTACAACAGTCAACCCAGTACCTTCATTTAGAGCTAAATTCACTTTAAAAAAATGAAGCTCTCAAATTATAAAGCAGATTATAACTGTGCCCCAGAGCAATCTTTTTTTTTTATTACATTATCCTTGTATAGAAGCCCTTGTGATGCCGATGGCAGAGATTACCAAGAGTAGGTGGTACTAAGTTAATTCATGTTCCAATTGCCTTGGGAGACCTACATTTAAGCCTCCTCTTATTTTTTAACAAAAGAATAAAAATGAGTGGAGGACTGAGTTCCTTGTATTTCCAAGTATATGGTATATTCCAAGATCATGGAAGTCTAGAGTTGTGACAGATGATGCAGCTAGATGTGGAGGGAAGCCAAAAACCTCAGCATAGATATGCCTGGATTCATTTAGTGAATAAATGATCTATCCCTAGATCCCACACATTTTACATTTTTTAAGATAAAGAAATGGCCAATTAGAGGACCTTAAAGTAAGTCCAACCCATAGAGCAAGAAGTCTATTTTTCATATCTTCATATTCTTCAATAGAGCTATTATCAATACCAAGTAAATCTGTCTTTGCTCCAGGAAACTGACATGATGTCCCCTCTTTAGGGTAGCTGTTCTCCTTTTATGCTTCTTACAATTTACCAAAGGCTTGAGGTTTAATTTCCCTAGGCAGTCCTCAATGGGGTTCTGCTGAAATGGTCCCCTGTCTCAGGCTACCTTCCTTATTTTTGGTCATTTGGAGCTAGATGTCTCTGGATGGGAAAGTGAGGTTGGTGACCTTGCACAGTCTCCCACATTCAAATCCAATTCCCTTGTCTGTCATGACATCACCTCCCTGGTATCATGATCACCTTGAAGAATGAAGGACAAATAGCTTCCAATTCAAACTCAAAGAAATAAGACCTAGCACTCTCTTCATAGACCTGAAATTATAACCTCTAGAACTAAAAAACAAAATTCATCTTTTTTAAAATAAGTAATGTGTTTTTAAAATAATTAAGGCAATTCTTCTTTTTAAATAGATAATTAGACCCTTTGTTAAATGACTTATCCAAGATAACTTCACTTAGTGGTATTCAAAAAAGGAATCTGAACCTAAGTCATAGCAATTATAGCTGAACCCCTCTCTTAACCCTGGATTTTCCCCAGACATAGTATTGATTAGTTATGGCTTTTTCCACCAGGATGCCTAGCAAAGTACCAAACACACAAAGGACATTCAATAATCATTTCTTGAATGAATGAGCGAACAAATGGATGAATAAAGTGTTTTTGTCAAGGGAGAAGGGGAGGAGAAAAGTCCCATTATCTAACCTCCCTCCTCTTTTCCAATGTTCCTGATTAAAGGGAGTTTACAAATACAAAGAGAGAATGATCATTTTCTAATAGCCTTCAACCATAGTCTTGGAGTGAAGGGTCACCGCTGGAAGAACTCAAAATCGGATTTCTTTCAGATCAGTCGGGGATTGGTGCTGGAGTCATTCTCTGGTGCCAGAGCAAGGGAAGCTTCTGCATCTCTCCTCCTGCCTGCAATTAAGCCAAGGGAGAAGACAAGAAGCACAGTCAGAAGATGCCTGACCTTTTGTGCAGAGCTCTTGTCCAAACCATTACCAGTCCATCCTTGTGTGATCAGAAATTGCAGCAGGGCTGCAGAGAATAAAGCTAAGGGACTGATCAGCATGTCAAGCAGGGTTCAGTGTCTCTTCCTGTCCCCTCTCCTTACCTCCCTCCCCATCTCAGCCTCTGATACCCCCTCCCCTTGCAGTCTCCACGGTAACAGCAACACTGGGATTCTGTTGAAGTGTGTTTTGAAAGCTGCCTCTACACTGGGAAGTTAGCATTTGACAGCTCTGTCTGTATCGGGGGCTCTGTGTTTCTCCAGCAGAAAAATTCACCTGTGACAATGGTCTCCTGCAGTTTAGGCAGGTAGTGTAGTGGGATGGAAAGATCTTTGGCACAGGGAATCAGGGTACCTGCTTCTGACAAGGATGACCCCGGCCATCATCGGACATCCATGTGTAAAATGAGAGAATTGAACTAGATGGCTTCTGAAGTCCCTTCCAACTTGAAATCCTTCACTCAACATGCATTCTCCCTGTAGATAAGCCACTTAAACTTCACTTATATTAGTTTTGCCGCCTGTACAATGAAAGAGCGTCCTTAGAAGACCCATCTAATTATATATCTAAAAACCAATGGCCATCTATGCTTGGACTACTCAGTATTAAAAAAATACCCTATCCTGTTGTTCATTCATTCATTTCTGAATCTTTGTCATCCAATTTTGGGTTTTCTTAGCAAAAATACTGAAGAAGTTTGTCATTTTCTTCTCTGGGTCATTTTACAGATGAGGAAACTGAGGCAAGCTCAGGTTCACATAGATAAGTATCTGAAGCTATATTTAAACTCAGGAATAAGAGTCTTCCTGAATTCAGGTCTGGTTCTCCATGCACTGTGCCGTTTGTTATACTCTCATGCCTTTTACCCCCTCGCCCAACCAAGAAAGAGAAATATGATTATAATTTTGGGTTTTTTTTACTCCCCACCTTCACCAGTTTCTTTGAATGAACCTTTCTGTAGTGGTGCTAATATTGGTGGAAGTTGTTCTAAGTGCATTTGCTTTCAGTATTTTGTGTCAAAAGGGTGTTATGCAAAAGCTTCAAAGAAAGAAGTTTGAGGCAACTTAGTTTGATGGTGAGAGTATCTATTAGTGATTATAAGAAGCATTTCTGCAATGATGGGTGATGAACAGGACCATGAAAACCTGGGTTCTGGATGCCTCTCTAGCTTTGTGAACTTAGGCACAATATTTATCATCCACTATACCCATTGTTTTCCACATATAAAATTAAAGTGATGGACTAGACTGAAATCATAACTAGTACAAAGCAGTCAGTCCTTTGCTCCTGGATGCTGAAATGGAACAGTGTTGACAGAAATTATTAACCTTTAAGCAACATGGAATTAAAAGTACAAAGTTAGAACATTATGCACTAAATCTATAGTTTTATTGATATATACATATATATGTATATATATATGAGATGTAAATATGGATGAGACAATTCCCTTTAACACATAGATTGTTGTAGAGAATAATTATGTAGTATAAAAAACTTTTGGATGTGTCAAAATATCTTGTCTCTACTATATCCCTTTCCCCCAAGTCTTACTCACATTTAAAGGGGGGGTCACCACTCACATTTATAGGGGGGTCATCAGTAGATAGTTGTTATTAAGATTATAGGAACATACAAATAGGGATGTTCAGGTCCACATTCCTAATAACTAGTTATTCATTAGCCCTAAGCAGTCTGCTTTCCATCTGCAACTAGCTAATACACATAATTAGTTTTTTTTTTATCAGTCATCAAAGAGTATTTATGCATCATCCCCTTTCCAAATTAGTATACAATCTCCCAAAAATACACAAAACATCCATGGGAAGAGTGGGTTCAAACTTAGAGCATAATGGTCGTGAGACATTTGTATTATAGATTAAAATGTATTATACATATATGTATATATATACATATAATGTACATGTGTGTATGTGTGTATTAAAAAGGCATTTCATGACTCCTAGTGCCTTACAGACTGGAAGTCTAGTTTCTTTGTAGGATTGTCACACGAAATTCTTTTGGGTGCAATCTTTCAGCTTGGTAGGTTTTTCAGCTGGCTTCTCAGGGTCAATTTCTTTCCATGGCCAGTTTTATTATTTGCAGACAGAAATCCTGTACCTTGAAGTAGCTTCTTCCCTCAGGTGAATCTGTCTATCTAACCTTGTCTTCTTGGAATGTATTTTCCATCAGATGCAGTATACCTCCTGATTTAATAAGGCACCTTCAAAGCTCCATTACCAATGTGGAGAAGAGAGATAAATTCCCTCTCTGTTCTTTTGCTCCTTTATCCAAAGGTGCCTTCTGGCTTCTAGGCCTCTCACACTCTTGAATTCCTGAAATTCATCTATGTTGGAAGTATTTAAAATCCTCAGAGGAATAACTAATTTATTTATTCACACAATAATTTTACCACCCTCCATTTAAAAAAATGGAGACATATATACTCTTCATAAAGGATTTAGACATATTTTTAAAGTTAAATACCATATTAACCCTTCTGTTTATCTTCTGTTTTATATCATCCAAGTGGAATGGGAACCATGCCTCCAAAATAACCAAAATCTGGCGATCCAGGATCTTTGCTTTCATCACAACCACAACCAGTCTCACAGATAGAGCTATGAATTTTAAGCTAGATGACCTGGGTAAATATCCTAGTATAGGAATATAAATATAAATAAATATATATGTAAATGTACATATATATTTATATATATGCTATATTCCCCATCAGGCAATCCCCTATGTCATATCAGTTTCATTAGTAAGAAAATGAAAAGAGTTGAACAGATTTCCTCCCAATTTAAATAATATGACTTTGTAGTCTTCTTGGCTATACTTTTTTTTGTTTCTTTTTTGTTCTTTTTATATTTTTCCCAAGTGTTTCTAATTAACTTTTGTTCCAGGAAAGAAGGATTAAGCGAACAACTTTCAATAGTCTGTTCTGTTTGACCAGAGAATTTTGTTGTTAAGTTGTTTTAGTTATGTTTGTGATGCCATTTGGGATTTTCTTGGCAAAGATACTTAGAGTGCTTTGCCATTTACTTTTCCAGCTCATTTTTATAGATGAGGAAACTGAAGCAAACAGGATTAAATGACATGCCAGGTTTGTACAGCTTGTGTCTAAGTCTGAATTTGAACTCAGGTCTTCAGGCCTATTTTACTCTGCCAGCTAACTGTCCATTGACCATAGAACTAAGTATTTTTTTATGTGTGGAAGTGATTCAAAGGCACTAAAAGAGTTTGGTGGTGGTGATGATGAGGGACATGATTTTCATGATGATGATGATGATGATTATGATTTTGATGATGGTGGTGGTAGTAGTGATTATTATTGGATGACTTGTGGGTAAAAAATTAGACTCAGAATTAGGAAGATCTGGATTAAAGTCTATATTTGACATATACTATCTGTGTGCTGCTGGGAAAGTTACTTAATCCTCAAACAAATCTCAAAGAGATCTGTGTTACAAATTCCCTCTGCACAAGTAGAGAAAATTTCTTCTAGTTTTTAAGTGAAATCACAGAAACACAAATACATAATTTCTAGATAGAAAGTATCCATTTTAAGCTATTAAAGTTTAAAACTGCAAATGTCTAGATATCTATATGATAATTTCCATCTTCATATTTGACTAAGATTATAAATATAATTATATCTCCTTAAAAATAATTTCCATTGCATAATATCATGGTGGATAGAGTCCTGAACTTGGGATCAGGAAGATGATGTGGTTCAAAATTAATCTTTGAGCATGCCCTATAACTGGTCTCATCCTTTCTTTCTCATCTGCAAAATGGGGTTCTTTAGATCCATCCTATCTTACTCATGAATTGTCATGAAGCTTAAATGAAAAACTATATATATATATTGTTTTGCAAACTTGAATGTGCTATATAAACTTCAATAGTACTTTTGTTTTAGTATATTTCATTATTCTTATCTTCATTTTATTCATTATTATTTTTTTCAAAATCATTAACATTGAGATTCATTCTGACTTTCCAAAAAAGATGATAGAAAGCTCTAGGTCTCTTCCTGCAAATTCATTAAAAGTAAAAGAAGAAAGCAGTTGCAAAACAAAGCTTGTCAGGAAAGAGAAAAGAGGAGGAGCAACAGGTGCCCTTGCATGGACGGACCAGGGCCATCACATAAATCTCTCCTGGGTGGCAGCATTGTGTAGTAGGCCCCTGCTGCAGGAAACAGGAGATCAAACCTGCAGCCGCTGCATTTGACTTTCTAATAATAAAGTCAGTCTCTGAGGAGTGCCTAGATGGAAATGAGAAAAAAAGGAGCATTTGGGATGCAGTCATTCTGACTGTCAGAGGCATTATGGCTTTTCAGCAGGCCACAAAAGGCCAATCCACTAGAATATGAATCAGATCTCCTCAAAGCCCCATGGAATAAGTAAGAAGCATCAGACCTCCCTGTTTGGATCCTAATAGCTTTTTCCACCTCAATAACCTCTCAGTGTAAACAAAAAAATGATGATTTTTCTTTTCCCCCCACCCCCAAGTTATTTTTCTGAGAGCCCTAGAATAAATGTCAGGGATTTAATAGGCAAGTGCAAATCCATGAAACAACTTCTTTGAACATATTTCTATTCCATCATTAAAAATGTGGATGTTAAATCATGACATTGTCTCTGGCTGATATTGGAAAAGATGCAGTGGATATTTGACCAGGTGGTATGTAAAACTAGCTGGTAAAAAATGACCACCCCATTTTAGAGTTCAATTCACCCAAGGGGAAAAAATCAACTGGGTCACTGAATAATATTCAGGCCAATGAAGATGATGATGGAGGGGAGAGTTTATCATGTTACCACATTCTGCAAGTTGTAAACATCATTCAACTTTTAATCAAAACTTTTTCTCAAGTACATGAGAAATTCTTCTAATCTTCACTGAAGGTCAAAGTCTATCTGTCAAATTTGTGCCTTTTAACCAGCTGTTCTCTCATGGCTGGAGTATGATACCTTTTGATCTCCTTTTCTTAGAATCCCTAGTTTCCTTCCAATTCTTACTTCAGATCTTTTTCGGGTTCCCCTTCACCTCCCCACAGTTGCTAATATTCTTCTTCTAACTGAAAAATTATTATGTATATATTTGTTTATTTAAATGTTCTATTCCTCATTAGAATGAAAGGTCTTTTGGGGAGCTGTTTTTATTTTTTTTTAATTTTTATCCTTAGCATGTATAGCTAAATGCAGTATTGGAATAAAGTAGGAGCAACTAGATGGTACAATGTGTAAACAAAAAAGGGATTGTTTTCCAGAAGACTTGAGCAAGCCTTAGATACTTATTAACTGTGTGACCCTGGGGAAATCCTTTTATCCTGTTTATCTCAATTTGCCATCAGTAAAATAGAAATAAAAATAAGTTTATGTGAGGATCAAATGAGAATTGCAAAGAGTTTAGCATAGTGCCTAACACTTTCTAAGTGCTATATAAGCTATATAAGTTGTTCTTATTGTTTGCTAGATGCCTTAGTAGTGATTAAACTGCTTGTCTTGCTTTCTTCCAGCAAGTATTTTATTAAGTTCCTACTACTATGTTCCAGGTAATGTGTTAATCCTACAAAGTTGCAAAACAAAATGAAAGAGAACATTGTCATATGCCCAGCAGGACATAATATGGGAGGATTCAAAATTTATAATAAAAATTACAAGTTCAAGAAATTATGTATATATATTATATATTTATGCATATATATATATATTAATAGAAGAAATTATATTCACAAGTATCCATCTTTTCTTTAATTCCCTGTAAATTGTTCTTTAATTCTCTACTTTGTACCTTTTTACTTAATTCTGTTTCCCCTTTTTTATCCCCTACATTACCCTCAATCAGAGTATAGTTAAGAAAGGATATATGTAGGTGTGTGTATATATAAACACACACACACACACACACACACACACACACACACACACAGAACTTTCCCTGCTTGCTCGTTGTTTTAATTCTGCTCCTTAACTTGCCTTGCTACTTCTTAAACTCCCCCCACCCAAGGATCCTGCCCTGGTCTTCTTGCCACATCCTTTTGCTTCCCCCCTTATTTCTTTAGATTTTGGAGGATATTACTCCCTTCATGGTATAGATGTAGTGTTGCCTATTTAATCCATTCACAATGTGAGGAGGTTTTCAGAAGTAGGAGTCCTCCAGGCTCTAATGCTTTTGAATATATTCTTCCTCATTTCTGTAACATAAGTATTATTTTTGCTTTAACTCTGTCCCAATGTATTTTAGCTAGCCTATTGTCGATGTCAATCTTAAACATATAACATACATTCCCCATGTAAAAAACGAACAAAAAATTGTTCATATTAAGTTTCTTGAAATTGAGATCTTTAATATTAAATGCTCTTATATGTTAATTTTTCTATTAACTTCTGGTTTGGTTGATAGAAAGTCCTGAAAATCTGCAAATTTGTTGAATGTTCATTTTTCTCATTTAGTATTAAAGATAATTTTTCTGCATATTTCATTTGATTGTCAGTAATTATGATTTCAGGACCTGTGGTCTTATATTATGACTGCTAAGTCCTGTACAATTCTAATTGTAACTTCAGGTTATTTGAATTTTTTTTTCTTATTTCTTGTAAAATTTTCTCTTAGATCTGGGGATTTTGAAATCTAGCAATAGTATTCCTATGTGTTTTCCACAAAGGATCTCCTTGAGGCAGTGATCAATGGATTTTTATCTTTTTCAACTTTCCCCTCATGTTCTATCACTCCAGGACAATTTTTGTTTGTTTGTTTATGCTGAGGTAATTGGGGTTAAGCGACTTGTCTAGGGTCAGAAAGCTAGGAAGTGTCTGAGACCAGATTTGAGCTCAGATTGCAGGACAATTTTCTTGGATTATTTCTTGCATTATTGTGTCAAAGTTCTTTTTGGGGGGCACAACTTTCAGGCAGTCATATTATTCTTATATTTTCTCTTCTTTATTTATTCTCCAAATCCATTGTTTTTTCTTTTAAGATGTTTCACATTCTTTTCTATTTTTTCATTCATTAGAATCTGTTTTGTTATTTCTTGGTCTCTCATAGCTTCATTGGTTTCCCCTTGCCCGATTCTAATTTTCAAAGAGTTATTTTTTTCTGTGAGACTCTGTATCTCCTTTTCTAGTGGCTTACTTTTTCATAATCTTGTTTTTTATTTTTTCCTCAGTGCTGCTCATTTGATTTTTGAATTCTTAAATTTTTGAATTTTTCTATAAATTTCCTCTGGGCAGGGAGTCATTTCATATTACTCTTTGCTTCAGTGTCCTCCTCTGAACATGAACCCCAGTCTTCTCTTTTCCCATAGTAATTTTCTATGGTGGAATTCTTGTTTACTGGTTCATTTTTTTAAAAGAAGAGATATTGCAATCCTCTAATCTTGGGAATGATTTCCATTCACCATGAGAGAATGGTGCCTCTAGCTTCACTTCAGCTCTCCCCTCTGACCTGGATCCCCAAATCAAGAGTTCCCCCTTCCTGAACATGCCAACAAGCAGAAGCATCCTTGTCCCCCTGCCTCTGCACTCATGAGTGCACAGCCAGGTCTGAAATTCCTAATCAATAGAAGGTTCCTCAATATTCCCAGATTCAAATATCTCTCTTGTCTCTATCTATTGAATCTACCAATATAACAATTACAGTGACTATAACAAAATCATTCACAATGAGTAACAAATTACAGAATTTAGATTAGAAATGACCTTAGCAATCAGTTCATCTACTCTCTGCCCATACTCTTCTGTCAATTTCTTGTTAAGGAATATAAGGCTTAGAGAAGCCAAAGAGTTTCAGTGTTACATGGTTAGAAGTATAAGAGGTTGATAAACTTTATATACAAGGACAGTAGGTAAGAAAGTGGTATTTTTAGATTTCTACCTATTTCTATTCAATAAAGGATTTTACTCTATTTAGCCTATGGAGAATTCCAAAGCTGTTAGTATATGGTGCCTACCACTCAAGGTCTTCAATGTTTTCTTATTCATTTACTAAAATATGCTTTGTGTAATAATCTTTGTTGAATTGTGCTTATTAACTGGCCTAGTCATTAGACATTCCAAAAGTGAATTTTTGATGACAATGGTTTCAAGTTACAATAGAAGAGTACATGATAACAAATAGTAATCAAATAATAATAAAAATAATAAAACTTTTATCATTTATTGGAGAATCAGAGCTTTTAACTGAAGTGGTTTTCCATGAGGAATCTAATGAGTTAGATTTATCTTCATTCACTCCACAGAATGCTGGACCCAGAGGCAGGAAATAAAATAAAATCAAATTGGGTTTCAATCACTTACTAATTATTTGACTGGACAAGTCACTTAATCTTCCTCTTTCCCAGCTTCCTTCTGTAAAATAGGAATAAATAATAGAAGGAAATGGTGTATAATAATAAAAGTTATTGTTAGGGATAATGACAAACATCTTCAATGACTATTATGAGGATGAAATAATATTTGCAGGTCTTAAAGTGCTACTTAAATATTCATTATGTCTCCCATGTTTGTGATATTTTGTTGTTCAAAAATCATTTTTTCTCACTATCTGCCTCACTTGCCAATCATGATGTATACCATTGGATATTCACTGGGGGAGACAATCAGAAATTTAACTAGCAGAGTCCTTTAGCCCATTTTTATCTACAATTATCCAGACCTTCATGCATCTGAGTAAAAATGACACTTCAATCTGCAAATTAAGATGTATTTTGTTATGATGATACTGTAATTGTGTGGAAACTCTTTCCACCTGTGCAAAATGTTCTTCATTCATGTTTCATCTTGAGAAATGCATCCATGTTCTCCTACAAATCATTCAAAAAGTATTATTCCAACATCTGGAGACTTGTTTCCAAGTTGCTGAATATTTTGTGGACATGACTTTGTAGTTCTCAGGATGTCAATCTATTATCCTTCCTTTTCATAATTGACCCACCATTTTTTTTCCAGGTCTGGAAATCTTTGATAATGCCCTTTGCAAAACTGACTTACACTTCTATCTTTACTTTATTTTTTTTCATTATTCTACTGTTCACCTGGAATTTAAATTACTTAGATCCTAGTATTCAATTATTTCTAGGAAAACATTATCGTTGTGAGATTAATGATATGAAAATGTGGTTTTGTAACTTAGAATCATTAAAAACATTACAATAACCTAAATGTAAAATGAAGTAAGCCTTTTTTTCTAATGAATTCAGGACTCATTTCACTGTACATTTTAAGTTAATCAAAAAGAATTTTCCATGTAATAGTCACTGTGTTAAGTGATGGAGAAACAAAGAAAAGGAAAAATATGGTCCTTGCCTTAAAGTAACTTATTTTCTGCAGGGGAGCTGATAATGCAAATAAATACATACACACAGACATATAGTTGTATTTATGTGCATATGCGTACACATGTATACTTATAAATACACATATTTATATGCACACATATTTTATACACTGTATTATATGCATGAATGTTTGAGCACATGTGTGCTCAAACATTCATGCAAATAATACAGTTCCCCTCTGAGGGGTGTGCAGGTGTGTATGTAAGTATATATATATGTACACATCCACACACCCCTCAGAGGGGAAAATGCTAATAGTAGTAGGCAGGAATGAGACTGAGAAAGTATTCCTTTAGAAGTAAATTAAGATTTGAGCTGAGTCTTAAAAGAAGCTGAGAAAGCCATTAAGTCAAAGTGAGGGAATAGAACATTATTGGCAACGCAAATGCAGTGAAACTAGAGATTGAGTGTAATGTGTGAAGAACAAGTAGGATTGTAATGTGTTGAGTGTCAAGTATGTTAAATACCTACAGAAGACTTTATATTTGATCCTTAAGATAATAGGAAACCCCTGGAGAACATAAAATAGGGAAAGAGTAAAGTAAGAGCTGTACTTATATGAAAATTTCTTTGGTAGCTAAGCCAAAGAAGAATATTGTCTTCTTTCTCTCTACTTTTTTACCTCCACTGTTATAGCCATGCTACTAGAGAAGCTGAACTAATTACAGATAATGTATCCACCTAGAACAGAGATATTAAACTGGCAATAAGACATCTAATCAGAAGTAAAATGAAAGTCCAATCATGAATGGATACAGAAAAAAGACCTGATATTAATAGTTAATTGATGACTGTAGTTGCATCTGTCAAGGAATATTGGATAAGTTTAATAAAGCATAGAAAACACTTTACTAAGGGAAAGTGTTTAGAGATATATTTTGGCTACTAACTCAACTTCTACCTGCATGAGCAATAAAAAATAAACAGTAGAATCTAGTTATCCATTCGGCTGACTCTCAATTAACTCTTGTAACATAGTCTGGTTTGGAAATCATCTCTTAAAGTCTGACTATATTCCTCTCCTACTTTTATCAAGATTAGCCTTTTGATAAATATCTAGATTAATCCATAAATATTTCATAGAGATGAGAAAACAGTTATGTAGCTCAGTACTCCTTCTCTTGACTTGTGACCCTTGAAGCTCCATCAGCTCAAATGTCACATTCTTTGCACTGACTTTTCTGATTTCACCAATTGAGAGTCCCCACCTCTTTTTTTAACATGAGGGCTATAATACCCCCCCCCCTTGCAGCTCAACTGTTATCATAGGATATAACATACATGATAAAAATTAAGATTCACCAACAAGTTGAGCTTATATTTTATGATCCCTTTGAGTTGAAAATTCCTTATTTTATTTTTAATTATCTTTTGTGTTTTGTATTGCCTAAATTTTCCCCTATAGATGCAATCTCTATTGGTTATCTCAAGAACAAAAGGGATCATTGGCTAAAAAACTTTATAATAAAGTAGTTCTATCTCAAGTGATACCTCTTGAGATTTTAACTAGTTGGAAGAACTAAGCAATGAAGTAAGTGATATATATATATATATATATTTGTGTGTGTATGTAAATGGTGTAAAATTGAAGTAAGCATTGAGTCAGTTACTTTAAATATAGATCAGTACTCTGGTGAAAAGACTCCAAGTTCACTAATTGAAGATTTTAGTTCCAGAATTAGTCTGATCCCTGAGAGAATGTTCCTTGAGGCAAGAAAAGAATATCGTCTTCTTTCTCTCTACTTTTTTACCTCCACTGTTACTAGAGAAGCTGAACTAGTTACAATTAATGTACCCAGCTGGAACAGAGATATTAAAGTGGTAGGCAATAAGATATCTAATCAGAAGTAAAATGAAAATCCAATCGTGAATGGATACAGAAAAAAGACCTGTGAAGGAAGACAAAGGAGCATATCCCCTCGTATCAGAGAAAAATGCTGACATTTCCATGTCATAAAGTACCAAGGGGTTGGTAGTTGCCCATTTGCTTCACTGAAAACTAATTTAAATAATTCAGATTGGACAATTTTTATGTGTATGTTGGTTCTTCGTTGACTTTTCATACTTTCTTTTTAATTTGGCATTAAAAAGATATGTAGATAGTCATTGAGATCATCTGTATATATGAACAGCTGATTCTGAAATGATTTCCATATTACAAATAGTTACTTCCTATAATTTACAATTAATTTTTTTCTTTCTTTCTTCCTTTCTTCCTTCCACTTTCTTCTTTCTTTCCTACTCTTTATCCTTCCCTTCTTTTCTTTCTTTCCTTCATTGTTTTCTTCCTTCTTCCTTCCCTCTTCCTTCCCCTCCCCCCCTCTCTCCCCCCTCTCTCTGTCTCTCTGTCTGTCTCTCTCCTCCCTCCCTCCCTCCCTCTCTTCCTCCCTTCCTTCCTTCCTTCCCTCTCTTTCTCCTTTCTCCCCTCCCTCTCCCCCTTCCTCTCCCCCTTCTTCCTTCCTCTTTCCACCTCCCCCTTCCCTTCTTTACCTCTTCCTCCACCTCTAACCCCTCCCTCCCCCTTTACCCTTCCCTTCTTGTCTCCTTCCTCCTCTCCTCCCCCTCCCCCTCTGTCTCTCCTCCCTTTCTTCCTTCTTATGATCTTTACCATCTTTTACCCAACTCTCACCTATAGCTCCAAGAAGCTTTTTACAGCATGTGCACCGGCCACAAGCCATTAATTATATGGCAGATAAGTTAAATCAGGTTGAGTGTAAGCAACTGTTCTCCTCCCTTCAGTGAGTTAGGGAGGTTTCTGCCCAAAGCATATAAAATTTCCCCTGGCAGAATGGGCAGGAGAGCACAATTTGTTCCAATGGCCATGAAGGTGGTTGAAGCAGATGTTGTAGAGTGCTCAGAGCTTCATCAGCCATTAAAGATGCCAAGGTCACCCAAGCCATCCCAGGCCAGTTCTCTTGACTTTTCATCATCAGTCATCCTGACTTTTGTCCTGTCACTGGACGAGTCCATGATGACTCTGGAAGAGAGAGAGGATGACTCTGTACAGCTGGGCTTCACTAAAGTCTAACTTACATGCAAGTTTTACCCTCTGCTTTGGTCCTCTTTAGAAATGAAAGACAAACAACTAGAAGACAACAACAACTGAATATCAAGATATTTGTTGACTTGGTCCAAAGGATTTTGCCATGTTATGGGGAGGATCCAGGTAAGACTGATTGAGAAAGTCTGAAGTACTAAGATTACTCCCTGATGCAAACCTGTAAGGACCCTGATGATGGAAGGACACTGATGGGGATTAGCTCAGCCTTACAGTCCCACCCCTGAGGAGGTCTTGGGAACTCCTGCCTTATGGTAAAAGCCAAGTCATGATGTCAAACCCACAAGGTGAAATTTCTTTTTTTTTTCTTTATTAAAACTTTGTATTACAATGACAAGTTTGGAAATATGTATACATATATTCGATTTGCCAATTATTTTAACATAATTAACATGTAGTGGATATCCTGCCATCTAGGGGAGGGGTGGGGAATTGGGGGAAAAATTTGTAACGGAAAGCTATGTAAGGGTTATTGTTGAAGAATTACCCACACATATGTTATGTAAATAAAATTAAAAAAAAACTTTGTATTTGCAAAACATATGTATGGGTAATTCTTCAACATCGACCCTTACAAAGCTTTCTGTTACAAATTTCCCCCCTACTCCCCACCCCTACAAGGTGAAATGTCCCCTATAAATCAGCCCACAGTCCAAGTCATCCTTGCTGAATGCCTTTTGGGTTAGCCTGTGACAGCATTCTACCTCATGGTGTCTTTTTACCAATCCTATTCACCTGCACCATGGTGCCTTTCTCCCAGTTATATCTAGCTAACCCTTCCAAGGTGCTAACCTGCTCTCTGGATCCAGCCTGACAGTCAATGGCATTCTCCCACCTCATAGTTTTATCACCTTTTTTCTGGTTAATTGTGAGTTCTGTTGAGAAACTTCTTTTGTTATCACTAATTGTTAAAACCCCTTTCCTTGCTAACTATATGTTCTCCCAAATCTATTTCATATTTACCATCTCTGGTATCTATTTCATTTTTTTTCCATAGCCACATTTCCCAAATAAACCTTTTGTGCAAAGGAGAAAGTCATTGGGAATTCCTCAGGTGTGAATTGCTGCCAAAGCTCCTTATTTGATGTGCTTTCACCAGCTCCAACATTTGGAGCTAATTGCTCTCCTGAACCCCGTCAGCTGTCCATTGCACTTCCCTACTGCTTTATCTTTTGCCATAGGAGCAACAGGTCCTTCGGGAGGGATGGGGAACGCCATGCTCTAATGGTCACAGTGGCAGCGTGTCAGGCGTATGCTAATGTGTCACACATCTCTATAAGCCTTTGGACTAAAACTGTAGGTAATAGACTTTCCCCTTAGGAAGGAAAGGAGGGAGAGGAACAGGCCTGTGAGAAAATAGCAGGAAAACATGAGGCCCAAATTGGTAAAGAGACTTCCAAAAACAAATCCACTGATTTCAAAACCAGTGCTCTTTTGCCTTCTTTACATACATTAGAGTTTTTCTTTGATCAACAATGCCTGCTTCATTAGAAGGCTTATTTCTAATAATGAGCATGCCTTCCTTTATGAAGATAATTCTTTTATCTCCCTTCTTTTTTATCAGGCCTTTCTGTGATTGTGCATAAAACACAAAAGCATTCAATTTTGAACCGACAATTATATGGCATCGTTTGCCTCAAAGGTCAGTAGAGAATCAAAAGAGCAAGTAACTTTCATCAATTAATCAATAATTATTTTTTAAATGCCTACTAAGTGCCAGATCTTGTGCTAGGCACTAGGGATCCAAAGATGATGAATAAAGCCATTTCTCATCACAAGGCGCTTATATTCAAAAGGAAGAAACCAGGACATAAATAAATATAAAAAGAGAATAAAAGTGTATTTAAAACAAAAGTAGTTCAAAGACAGAGGATTAATAGTGACAGATTCAGAAATAATTTTGATTAATGAGTTGCTTAAGATGCTTCTCAAAGGAAGAGAGTTTTCAATGTGTCAGAATTTTAAGCTAGAAGGGATCTTTAATGAGAAGATGCCCAGGGTTCAACTTATGCTTATAAACCCTAAACTACCTGCCTATTTATTATTATACTTTCTGCTCTCTTCTCCCAATTTGTGGGTCAGCCAAAAGGGTTTTGCTGTTCTTCACAAACTGACCCCTCACCCCATTTGCCAAATTCTTAACTTGGTAACTCATAAACTTTTCCCACAGTACCTCAGAAGCACTTACTTCACCTCCATCTCTTTAGAATTTCTCTTTTTTTTCAAAATTATTCTTCTTAATCTATATGAAACCGTTTATGATGCTGTAGATCCTAGTGTTTTCTCTCATACCAAAATCAAATGGAATAATAGAAACCAAAAAAAAATCAAAATAAAGCAAGACCAAAATTACCTTGTGTATATATATATATATATATATATATATATATATACATATTTTTTAAATGCTTATATATGGATTATTGCCTTCTTGATGTATATTGAGCTCCTTGAGGTCAGAACCTATTTTATTTTCTGTATTTGTATTCTAAGTATGGGACATACAGTAGGCACATAATAAATAATTGTTGTTTGATTCTGAGGAATGTTCTCTGTGATAAGCCTTGTAAATTGATGTAATTCAACCCTCTTTTGAAGACATATTCAATTCAAACCTATTATTTCATAAAAAAGGAACACAAGACTCTTATAAACTAAGTGATAAAACAGCTAGTTAGTGGGATTTCTAGGATTTGAATTAAAGTATATCCCTGAGATTAATCATGCCATCTTTGCTGAGCCCTTTGGGTCAGTCCACCATGGCACTCTGTCTTGTGCTATTTTCCCCTTCTCTCCTCCCTTATACCATGATATATTTTTCCTCTCTTTCTCCCCACCATGCTCTCCTCTCAACTCCCACTGTGCCTTACGATGTTATAGCTAACTTAACTCTTTCAGGGTGCTAAATACCTTTTGAAATTTAGCCTGTCAGCTAAGAGAATTCCCTAAGCTCATAGGGTGTTTCCTTACTCCTGACTAATTATGGGTTCCATTAGTGAACTTGCCAATTCCATCATTAATTGTTAAAATTCTTGCCAACTATATTCTCTCCCCCTCTATTTCATATTTACCATTTCTGGGGTTTATTGTATTTCTTCATTTTTTTTCTGTGACCTCTTTTCCTATATCAACCTATCTTTTTGCTAAAGAGAATGGCCATTGAGAATTCTTCACCTAATGGAACTCAGTCTTTGGTGCTTTCTCTAAAACTCATCATCTGGTGCCTACAAACACATCATTTGCTACAGCATCCATATCAGTGTCACATCAGATTTCTTTTTGAAATGATTTGGGTAGGGGCTTTTGATTCAATTTCTTAACTAACAAGTAACCTTTAATTTGACAAATTAAACTCTATTAAGTTAGAACTGGAAGCCTCACAATAATCTTTTGATGGAAAATGAACAGAAAATCAGATAAACTAAATAAACTCTTTTTGAAATAGTCCTTGGGCTTGGTCGGTTTTGATTTACTTTGCTAATCTGTTTTCACTGAATCTTCTAAGCCATGATGAGGTCATTTAGTTGTTATGTGAATTTAATAGGAAAGTTAGTTGAAATTCCTATGTAATATTGTAATGGAAGCTCTGTTATTCAGAGATAGAGAGAGAGACTGAGAGACAGAGACAGAGGGAGTCAGAAAAAAGAGATAAAAAGAGACAAAGGGTCAAAAATTCAATACTGTTCAGTTGAATAGTGAGTACATAGAATCATGTAAGAATAATTCTGATTTGCTTTATCAAATCTACCTTTAAAACATTACTGTTAGATAATTAAGGGGAAAGTACAATTAAACCCAATTAAGTTCATATAAGAAGAAAAATGTTTAAGTGTATTCTATGCACAGCATGAATCTTATTATTTTATTCATGTCAATGAAACTCGATTTGTTTAAGATTTATTTTACTTAAAAAACACAGTGGTGATGAGATATCATTATACAATTGTACTTTTTCATAAGATTAGAACACAAATGGAAAATATAAAGATTTTTACATTTCAGTGCATATCTATTGAGTATTTATTAAGGGCCTATCAAGTATAATACTGTTCTGGAGATACAAAGTTCTAAAGAAAATAATTTAAAAACAAAACAAAACAAAACAAAAAACCATGAGCAACAAAAACGGGAAAAAAACAGTTCTTGACCGAAAGGAACATCGATTTTTACAGAGAGGAATCATATACACATCATTAAGTTTAAATATATAATATATCAAATGCAAAATAATTTGGGGACTTCTGGCAATTTGGGGTATGAGAAAATGTATCTTGTAATAGGCAATGCTTGAGATAAGCTTTTCAGAGACATTGGGATTCCCTGGGGAAGAGATGAAGTTAGAGTACTTCCTGGATCCAGGGAAAACCTGAGATGGATAATACCCAGCAGGCCAGTTTAGCTGGATTATAGATTATGTCAAAGGGAATTGTGAGAAATAAGTTTATAGTTTGGAGGTGGAATATCCAGTGTTTTAATTACCAAATGGAAGAAATTGTATAATGACTAAAAAGATGATGGGGAGCTATCAACCCTTCTAAAGGGCAATGCTAAAGATCGGTGTTTTAGGAATATCTGAACTGAACATGGGTAAGGTTGTATGAATAAAGGAGATGGAAAGAGATGTGAGAGATCAGCTCTTAGTTAAGACATTTTTTTTTATTAGTTTAGCTTTCAGAATTCCAGAGATATGTGGTCCACCTCCTTATATTAGCATGTAAATGGGCATTGCCTCAGTACTGTGGACAGACATGTGTAACAAGTACATCTTTATTGGAAAATTTAAAAAAAAAAATAGGAGTCATGATCAGCCACTGACATCAGGTTGTGCTAATCATTATGGAAATAAATGAGTGTCTGGGGTAAGGTGAAATTTAATCTCATGGTCACTAAATCAGACATGGAAATTCAGTGACAGGGACAGCCCAGCTGTGATCGGTCCTTAGAAATCTAGAACAGTAGGAGCAGTGAGCCCTGTGATGAGGGCATATTAGGGAAGGGCATTGTGTGCCACAGACTGTGGTTTAATTTCATCTGGATTGTAGAATGAAGGTTTCTGCCCCACTTCTCCTTAATGGATGGCAAACCTTTTTTTCCCTCCCCCTTTTTCCCCTTTTCTCTTTACAAATAAAATCTTTTCTACTAGAAATAAAGGGAAAATAACAAAAATAAAGGAAACCTCAGGAAGGTTCAGAGTCAAGGACTATCCTTATAGAATACAGTGAACTGCAGCCTTGAAAATAACAGCAGCACAGCGAGTGAGGACTCCAAACTGACTGCCAGAGGAAAAGATGCACTCTCAAAGGAAAGGGGAATTTGTTTTAACTCCTCACCATTTCAGGATCACTTTGCTTCAGTGATTCATGTTGCTGGTAATGTCTGAAACTTCTTTCAAGTGTATTCTGCATTGCAAGCACCTGTGGGAGTTTGTTAATTTCCAGGTGTGGACAGAACCTGGGATGAGGACTTCTCATCCTTGGACAAGACATATTCTATGCAATACCTTCTTAGGAGGGAAAATTCCTCTCTTTAAAAACACGATTTAAAAACCATTTAAATAGACATTTATGTCTAGTATCACAGAATGGTGTAGCTAGAAACAATCATAGAAGTTATGGGCTCATATTAAATAGTACTCTAGAGAAGTTTAGAGTACCATGATAGAATACCAGGGTTAGAAGGGACCTTAAGCAGGGTCCACTGGATTGATTTGGGATCTTATGTAAAATCTGTTCTCAAACACTTAAGTAGCTGTGTGACTCTAACCACATCACTCAATGTCTGCCTCTTTTTCCTTAACTGAAAAATGGGGGTAGTAGTAATACAGCTCACAGTTTTGTGAGGATCAAATGAGGTAATATTTAAAAAGTGCTTTGAAAACCTTAAAGTATAATATAAATGTTGTTATATCATCCAGTCCAGTATCTCAATTTGACAGTTAAGAAAATTCATCTACAAAGAAGAGAAATGTATGGTTCAAAGTCATGGAGTATAATAGAACCAGAAATTGAACCCAATTCTCTAGTAGTACAAATTGATATTATCTGTTCATTTATTTGTAAGAGACCATTTACACATTTGGGTACTATGTGGTACAATGGATAGAGTTCAGGCCTTGGAATAAGGAAGACTCATCTTCCTGAGTTAAAATCCAGTCTTAGACACTTACCAGCTGTGTGATCCTGTTTGCCTCAGTTTCCTTATCCATAAAATGAACTGGAGAAGGAAATGGCAAACCATTCCAATGCCTTTGCCAAGAAAACACCAAATGGGATCACAAAGAATTGGACAAGACAGAATTGCTGAACAACACCGTGGAGTGCTTAGAGCATGGTTAGCATTGAGGATACCCACTAGTGATCAGAAAAATGCAAATTAAGATAATTCTCAGGTACCACTACACACCTGTCAGATTGGCTAAAATGACAGGAAAAGATAACGATGAATGTTGGAGGGGATGTGGGAAAACTGGGACACTGATACATTGTTGGTGGAACTGTGAACGGATCCAACCATTCTGGAGAGCAATTTGGAGCTATGCTCAAAAAGTTGTCAAACTGTGCATACCCTTTGACCCAGCAGTGTTTCTACTGGGCCTATATCCCAAAGAGATCTTAGAGGAGGGAAAGGGACCCACATGTGCAAGAATGTTTGTGGCAGCCCTTTTTATAGCGGCTAGAAACTGGAAACTGAGTGGATTCTCGTCAGTTGGAGAATAGTTGAATAAACTGTGGTATATGAATTTTATGGAATATTATTGTTATGTAAAAAATGATCAGCAGGATGAGTTCAGAAAGTCCTGGACAATGGTCTTGTGATGAAGAGAGCCATCTACCCCCAGAGAGAGGACTGTAGGAACTGAGCGTGGACCACAATATAGCATTTTCAAACTCTGTTATTGTTTGCTTACATTTTGTTTTCTTTCTCATCTTTTTCCTTTTTGATCTGATTTTGCTTTTGCAGCACAATAATTATGGAAATACATATAAAAGAATTGTACATATTTAAAATATATTGAATTACCATCTAGGGAGGGAGGGAAGGAGCAATTTTATTTTATTTTATTTTTTATTAAAGCTTTTTATTTGCAAAACATATATATGGGTAATTTTTCAACATTGATCCTTGCAAAGCTTTGTTACAAATTTCCCTCCCCCCAACTCCTCCCCTCCCCTAGATGGCAGGAAGTCTACTACATGCTAATTGTTAAAATACTTGACAAATTGGATATGTGTAGACATATGTTTACAGTTATCTTGCTGTGCAAGAAAAGTCAGATCTACAAGAAAAAAAATCTGAAAAGGGAAACAATGCAAGCAAACATTGATAGAGAGCATGAAAATGTTATGTTGTAGCCCACATTTCATATCCCTCTCTCTGGGTATGTATGGCTTTCTTCAGTGAACAATTGGAACTGGTTTGAAACATTTCACTGTGAAGAGAGCCATGTCCATCAGAACTGATCATCATATAGTATTGTTGTTGCTGTATATAATGATCTCCTGGTTCTGCTCGTTTCACTCAGCATCAGTTCATGCAAGTCTCTCCAGGCCTCTCTGAAATCATCCTGCTGGTTGTTTCTTACAGAGCAATAATATTCCATAACATTCATATACCATAATTTATTCAGCCATTCTCCAATTGATGGGCATCCATTCAGTTTCTAGTTTCTAGCCACTACAAAAAGGGCTGCCACAAACATTCTTGCACATGTGGGTCCCTTTCCCTCCTCTAAGATCTCTTTGGGATATAAGCCCAATAGAAACACTGCTGTGTCAAAGGGTATGCAGAGTTTGATAACTTTTTGAACATAGTTCCAGATTGCTCTCCAGAATGGTTGGATCCGTTCACAGTTCCACCAACAATGTATTAGTGTCCCAGCCTTCCCACATCCCCTCCAACATTCATCATTATCTTTTCCTGTCATTTTAGCCAATCTGACAGGTGTGTAGTGGTACCTCAGAGTTGTCTTAATTTGCATTTCTCTGATCAATAGTGTTTTGGAGCACCTTTTTATGTGACTAGAAATCATTTTAATTTCATCATCTGAAAATTGTTCATATCCTTTAACCATTTATTGATTGGAGAGTACCTTAAATTTTTATAAATATGAGGCAATTCTCTATATATTTTGGAAATGAGGCCTTTATCAGCACCCTTAAATGTAAAGATGATTTCCCACTTTATTGCTTCCCTCCTAATTTTGTCTGTATTAGTGTTGTTTGTACAAAAACTTTTTTAACTTAATATAGTCAAAATTATCTATTTGGTGTTCAATTAAGAGGTCCAGTTCTTCTTTGGACACAAATTTATTCCATCTCCACAGGTCTGAGAGGTAAACTATCCTATGTTCCTCTAATTTGCTTATAATATCACTCTTTATATCTAAATCATGAACCCATTTAGATCTTCTCTTGGTATGTGCTATTAGGTGTGGGCAAGCCCTAATTTCTTCCATACTAGTTTCCAATTTTCCCAGCAGCTTTTGTCAAATAGTGAGTACTATCCCAAAAGCTGGGGTCTTTGCTTTTATCAAACACTAGATTGCTATAGTTATTGCCTAGTTTGTCCTGTGATCCTATTGGAAGGAAAAATTTTAGAACAGAAGATTTTGCAAGGGTGAAAATTAAAAATTATCCATGTGTATATTTTGAAAACAAAAAGCTTTAATTAAAAAAATATTGGAGATGCCAAAGTCATCTGCTGCATCCCAGGTTAACCTTGGTTGTCTTGACTATTGCCTCTGGAATCTAATGACTTTAGAAGGGTGACTCTGTCTCACTTAAATCCAATTTATGGGCAAATCAAAAAACATCACTCATACCTTTTTACATTTTTTTCCTATCTTAAAATCCTATGGTGACAGGCAAATGAAGCTTCAAGTGCAAGTACATGGGGCTGTAGTCACAACCCTGCACACAGGTGACCCAGAGCATAGGGTCATCCTCTCACTGGATTGAATCAGCAGCAGGATTTATCAACTTCCTGGGATTTCCAAGTAGCCCTTTCAAAGACCTGTAATGTTTACCTCTAATGTGAGGAAGAGAATATAAAAAGTGCCCTAAAAATTGTCTGCTTCATCTAGCCATAGCCAGCTTACTGCAACAAAAAGGGATCTCACTCTCAAAGAAAAAAAAATAAAAACTTATGCAAAGATGATTTCACTCTCTATCAGTATACTGATTATGGACAACACAAAATCCAGTAGACCTAAAGACAAATGACTCTTGTTAAAGAACTCAGTAGCTATTTAATCCAATAGCAATCATGAATGAAAGAAGGCTGGAAAATGAAGGCTAACTTACTGAAGTCATAGCTGGACATACATTTTACTAGAGTGGTCACAGTGAAGGGGAGTTCAGTGAAGATGGTGTATGTTTACAATCAAAATTAATGTAATAAACAACCTTGTATGTGTACTAAAAGGAGTGAGCAACAAATTCATGGTAATGTGATTGCCAATTGCAGGAAAGCACCATGTCTCTATCATTAATGCATATATTTTCCCACCTTGATGAACCATGATGGAAGTAAAAAAAATTATGAAACCCTGGACTCTTATCATCAATGGACCAAAAAAAATCAAACTTACAGTTTTATGGGACTCTAATGCAAGAGAAGGCACATAGGACCTGACATAAGAGGGCATCCTTGGGAAGAATTGAGTCAGAAATAGCAATAGCAACAGTCACTTTCCACTGAAGTCTTGTGAAACTCATGATCTTATCACCCATACTATATTCCATTTACCAAAATTCAGTAAAACTTTGTGGATGCATCCCTGAAGTACACATTGACATTTAATAGACTATGTCATTATAAGGAGAAAGGATAGATAGGATGTGAGAGTGATGAAGGATAGGTATTGTGCAGAATGCTGGACTAAGTATAGACTCATCCTCTCCAAAGTAAATATTTTCATTTACTAAAAGGAGCAACTACATGGCAAGATGAATATTGAGTACCAGAAGACTTCATATCAACAGATTAGATTTCTTTTCTGAGGGGGAATTTTTTTGCTTATTTGAAGAGAAAGTTGAGATAACACATAATTGGCAACAGTGGAACAGAAAAGGAGTGAGCAGCTTTCAGAGATTAGTATACAACACCATATTTATTAATTTCAGTCACAAAACTCTCAATCAAGATGGATTTGATTAAAATCATGGCGAAATTCAGAAGTTGCTAAATGAATAATGAGAATTGTACAGGATCTACAAGCAGAATAGTTCACCTGTCTCTAAGAAGGCATTGTCCAACTCCATTCAAAAGTATAGAAAAAGCAAAATTTAGAAATGCAGGATTCTTAGCTCAGCAAGAAGGCAATGAAATTCAATTTTGAACTATTAATAATAATACAAAGTGCTTTTATAATGTCCTGAAGGCTATTTATGGGCCAAAGACCTATGGTGCATCTCAACTATGCAGTGCTGATGAAGCCATATCGATATCGATTAATGATAAAGATATGATCCTGAGGAAATGGACTGTATACTTCCATCCTTTTCCCAACAAACCGTCAATCAATGCTGAAGTCACTGACTATACAATAGGTTGACATCAATTCTTATCTGACTGAATTTCCACCAGAAGGGGAGGTATTGAATATTGTTACACTCCTTTCATGTGTAAAACTTCTGATTCTGATCCTACTCCATGTGAGATTCACAAAGCAGGCAATCCACTGGTCATACAAAAGCTGACTGAAATTTTCTAGATTTTATGGAAAGAGCAGTTTTTTTTTCCTTCAGGAAAAGCTGACTTCATTGTCCATTTTTATATTTTGAAGCCTCCCTGATGTTCTGCTGCCACATGACCATGTTCTCTTTTGCTTTATTTTGTTTTGTATTTTTCTATTCTTTTTTAAAATAAAATAAGTTAAAAAAGAAATAAAGGTGATAAACATGAAGATCATGAGCCACATGTGGCCCACAATATCTCTGAGTATTGCCCAAATCAGTTTACAACAATTGGGAAATATTTCCCAAAATAAAAATACAATAAAACTTCATTGCCTGGATAAGTTGACCCTTATTATCCATCAAAGTCATGATAGTGTACTTGCTCAGGTTCTACATAATGGATGTTGCTCTTGTATTTTCGCAGTTACTGAGGGAATGAAGCAAGGCTTGTGTGATTATTCCCATGCTTTTTAGCTTGATGTTTTCAGCAATCTTGTCAGACACCTTCAATGAAGACAAACAAAGAAGGTCAGCTACCATACTGATGGTAAATTACTTGAAAAGCCTACAAGTGAAGACTAAAGTAGAAGGAGAGTTCTTCCATGATTTTTTGTTTGTAGATCATTGTGTACTTGATGCAATCTTTGAATCTGAGATGCAACAAAATATGCTGCTTGTGGTAATTTTTGGTGAAGAATTCAGAGCACTAAAACATAAGTTCCTCACCAGTCAGCACCACACCATCCCTACATGAATACATTGGTTACAACAAATAGAGAAATGTTGAATACTATGGATGAATTCACTTAGCAGTATACATTTCAGGGATGTACACATGGATGATTTTGACACATACACTATCAGAACTAGCTCAGTGTTTAAGAGACTGCAAAGGAAAGTGTGGGAAAGTAGAGGTATTGATTTTCTTCTTTCTTTTTTCTTTTCTCCTTTCTTTTCTTTTCTTCTCTTCTTTCTTCTTCTCTTTTTCTTTCTTCTTTTCATCTTTATTTCTTTCCTTCTCCTTTGTAATAATAATAATTATTATATTATTAATTATTAGGCAAGATAAATTAACTGAGGTCCTTTCTTGAGCCAAACTGCCAAGCATTTCAAACTCTACTGCACAGAGTGTAACTCTGATGGGCTGACTACATTGTTTGAATGTCAAACATATCTAAACATAAAAGACTTTTATGGGGAACTCACAAAAGTCAAGTGCAACCCTGAGGTCAAAAGAAGAGATAGAAGGATGCTCTCAAGGTCTCTGAAGAACTTTGAAATTGATTGCGTGACAAGGGAGACACTGGCAAAGGACCACCTGGCATGGCGTGCCTATATCAATGAAGGTGTTAACATTCTATAAGTGAAGCAGAATTTAGTAGCTCAAAAAAAGGCAAAATGCACAAATTTAGAGACATCTCCACTCCAAATGTCCATATGGACTATTTTTGCCTGCCGAGCATTCCAAGCTCATATTGATCCCATCAGCCAAAGTTGGATATTCTGTATCTTGATTCCAACATAGTGATATCATTCTGAGCTTTTTGAGAATGAAGGCCAATCAACCAACTAATCATTTATTATTATTATTGTTTAATATTTTATTTTCCCCACTTAAATGTAATTTTTTTACATTTGTTTTTAAAACTTTGAATTCCATAGTCTCTCCTCTACTCCCTCCCAATGAAAAGGTACAAGAGAAGTTATGCAAAACATTCCGATAAAAGTCATTTTGTAAAAGAAAACATAGATCCCCCCCAAAAACTCCCCTCACAAATAGTTTAAAAAAGTATGTTTCAGTCTGTATTCAGAGTCATTTTTTTTCTCTGTACATGCGTAGCATTTTTACCATGGATCGTTTTATTGCTGCAAATAGCAAAGTCATTCACAGCTGATCATATTACATTATTATTATTATTTTATGGTCAGGGGACTATCTTTTTTTCCTGTATTCCTAATGCTTAGCAAAGTGTCACATAGTAATTGTTTAATAAATGTTCTTTGTGTGTGTGTCTTTCCATGTCTCTGTCCCTCTGTTTTTCTCTGTGTATCTTTTTTCCATCTCTCTCTCTCCTTTTCCCTCCCTTCCTTCTTCTGTTCCTTTCTCTATCCTTCCCCCTCTCTGTCTCTGTCTCTTTTTATCTTTCTGTCTCTGTATCTCTCCTTCTATCTGTCCATTCATCTATTCATCTATTTATTTATTTTTCACATGTTTAATATCTTTGTAATCTTGGACAAGGCATTGGACCACATTGGTCAATAATATATTCATCAGTTGGACTATGTAATATTTGAAGTCTCTGCTAATTCTAAATAGATACTACATGCAAATCCTATCAATATATACCATTAAGTAATATTGTTGCAAACCTTAGAATGTTATCAGACATTATATTATTTTTACTACTATTATTAAAAAGTGATCAAGAGAATATCAACAATTGCTGAAAGTTTTATTGCTGTTCAGTTATTTCTGACTTTTTATTACCCCATTTAGAATAAAGATAATAGAATGGTTTGTTATTTCCTTCCCCTCGCCATTTTCTAGATGAGGAACTGAGGCAAACAGTGTTAAGTGATTGCTGAAGGTCATATACTTAATAAGTCTCTGAGACTAGATTTGAACTTAGGTCAGCAACAAGGCTCTCTCCATTGTAGCAACAGCTACCTAATCAAATATTAATAATCACCTAATTAACTGAAGGGTTTAAGGTTATTGTACCCCATCTCTGCTTAGCACTGGTTGATTCCTCTCAAAAAGAATTTGAATCAAGAGAGCACAATGCCTTCTTTAAGGTGACGAGAAAGTACATACCAGAAATATGGTGAAAGCTTATGAATTCTTTGGAAGTTATCAAAATCTTGATATCATTTCAAAAAATATATGATTATTCATGGAATAAACCAAATCTGTGATTTCATTTGTAACAGGAACGTCTGGATAAGGTGTCTCCTACTAGCAAAGGTTGGTGCTTTCTTTAAATCTCACAGTTTTAGAAATTTTGCTTCTTTTTACATCTCCAGAGCTTAGCATTATATCTATTCAATATTTATTACATAGTAGGTGCTTGATAATTTTTAGTGATTGATAGTGAAAAATTAAATGATTCTTCTTGGGTTACTAGAATGTGACAAAGATTTGAGCTAACCTATTAATATCATATTAACCCAGGAGCTTTCAGAACCACAAATCCACTAGACCATTAAACCAGTAGACCTTATGGAGAGGAGAAATCATTGGGGAGAAGGTGTTTATGTTCCTTAACATTACAAACAATAGTTGATTAAACACTACCACCAATGGATGGATAAGATCAAGAGCTCTGGGGACAGTAATATTCCCAACCCCAAACCCCAATCATGGTCCTGCTTCTGGTCTCACTGCCTTCACCGAGGATGATAAGTTCTGTACAGAATAGACCAACCACCCCAGCTGCCAACAAAGTGCCAGGCATAGGGTGAATTAGCCAATTAGTTGAGTCAGCAAGGCATCCCTTAATACTTAATGGAGAGAATTTGAACTTAGAACGCTGGAGTATTGACCTTGCCCCTGCTTATAGCAAAGTGCTCTCAGCCATCATTCTAGGAATTAATCCCTATGGAGCTGTGACCTGTAACTAAGTCTACAAATTCTATTTATTGAAGTTTTTGAAGACCCAGGGGGGCAGAAAAAAAGATTTTACCACCAAAGTCCTTGGTTCAACAACAATAATTAATATCACCTTATCAGTGGAAAGAACATGTTTAAAAGATGCAACATCATTAGCTTACTGCTGTATTTTAAACATGATGGGAGCTTTCCACTTGATTTGCCATTGAAGTCATCCATATATGTCTCCCCTATTAGAACATGAGCTCGTTGAGAGTAGGGACAGCTGACTTTTCTATTAGTATCCCCAGTGATTTGATAATGCTTCTGCACATAAATCCATACAAAATGCATTCATGTAAAGCATAATACAGGGAACTTAAATGTTCAGCATAGGGGTTTACCACAGTTGACAAAGATGTCCTTAGCTCTGGAATCTTGCCAAGCTTACTAAATTAATTTAAATATCTCTCAAAATAATCTGACCTGACTGTCCACAGAGAAAAAAAATGAATGAATGAAGAATGCCAGTTGTCTAGATTATTCTGGGCAATTGGATCACAATCTATAAAGGTAAGAAATCATAAAGGCAAGGATTGAAATTTGTCTAATTCCTCAGTTCCTAATAAATAAATGTATAATGCTAATTAAAGTTATAGGACCAATTTAAAGTATATTACATTTTTAAGCTGCTTAGGTAATAATGTATATGTATATTTGTGTGTGTGTGGTGTGTATATATGTATATATACACTCATATATTTGGATTTTTCTATACAGATGCAAAGTGATGTGGTGGAAAGGATAAGAATGTTAGATTTAAACTTGGAGAAGATGAATTTGAAGCCTCCTTTTCTTCTTCTTATCTCTTTTTCTTCCCCCACTAAGTAAAAACCCCTTACATATCTAAATGTATAATCTTATGGTTCTGTGACTTCTGCATCCTCACTCATTTTAGATCTCTCCCTACATTTAAAAAGGAGTATTTTTCACCCCTTGAAAACACCCTGTTTTTCTTTTGCATGAAGGGAGAAATCCAGGCTAAAGTACTTAACAATACAGAGCAGAAATTCAACAAAGAAAATTCAATTCTCCCACATTATCTACATTTTTGGCAAGAAAAAAAATGTGCTAACTAGAGAAATGTGAGTTAAATAGCTCTATGGAGAATTAATTTTAACATCATTGAAAAGGATATGCTAAACTGAGAGAGATGGGGAGGGCTGCGGGGGAGGGAAGGATTAAAGCCAGAGCTTAAGGTGTCTTATTCAATGCTTAGTCATTCTACCCACTCTTAATATCCCTAACTTCTGGAGTTTAGAGGCTATAAGGAAGGACTATAAGGCAGTGGGTAACTATAACACAAAATAACAATGAAGAAATATGCTACTTTGGAAAGAATAATATGGTTGGTATTCTAGAACCTCAAATCACATTCTGCCACTTCTATTTATTTTCTTCATGACTTTCAGCTGTCCTCCTCAACCCAAACTTTCTTCAGATTTTTTTTTCCATTTCTACTGAGGATACAACCATCATTCTTGACTCCCTATTTTGTAACCTTGGGTTCACACTCAATTCTTCACTTTCTCCTATTCCATATCCAACTGTTTGAGAAATCTTGTAATCTTACCAGAACAACCCCTTTCATATCTGTTCCTTCTCTCCAATCTAGCCACCTTCTTAATTCAATCAAGAAAAGTTGTGGAATAGAAGTTCATTTTTAAGGGCTTTTGGTTCTCCCAGTAAAGTGAATAAATTAATGTCATTTCCACCAATAACACTATAATGATAGTAATAGTAATAAATCATTTACATAGTATTTTAGTTTAACGAAGAAATTTTATAAATTATTTCATTTGATCCCAACAGTAATCTCATGAGTTCAGAATTATTATCACCTTTGGACTGAGAGAAAAAAAAAATGACTCTTAGAAAGGTTAAATGCTTTACTTATCCAGGATCACATAGCTACTAAGTACATGTTATAAAATTCAAATCCAGGTCTTTGTGACACGAAATTTAGGATACTTATATAAAAATTCAATGAGGGAGCAAACAAACAAACAAACAAAAAAATATTTCTGCATTTAGTCAGAGAATCTGAATCGATACCAGAGTTCTGGTATTTACAATCTGTGTTAAAGGGACCCGGTTTCCTCATCATAAAATAAAGGGATTGAAAAAATGGTCTCTTAGGTCTCTTTCAGATCATTTATTTTTAGAGTGGTGGAGACAGTCTTTCATAGTAGATAGAATGCTGGACTCAACATCTGGGAGACAGTAGTTTCAAGTACTACCTCAAATATATATAGGCTATTTGCCAGTTAACAAGTCACCTATCCTCTCTCTGCCTTATTTTACACATCTATATAATAAATAAATTGGACTCAATGGTTTCTAAAGTTTCTTTTAGCTTTTTAAATCTATAGTCAATGCTCTTTGAAGTCTGAGGATATGTGTCAGTTGACCAAGTTATCAAAGATGACTTTTACAAATAAATAGAGAAAGAGTTGCTTCTAGAAACAGGAAATAAAGAAAAAAAAAACTGAGGTAGAGAAATGGAGGTTTATTTATTTATTTAAGTGGGAAAGTGAGGTGGAAGAAACCACAAATGGACCAAAAATGAACATGAACATGTCAGAAAACCTAAATACAGATTTCATTTATCCAGAAAATCATGGCATTAAAAATATTTGAGGTATAATTGTCATTATCAATATTATTATTATTATTATTATTATTATTTAAAATAAAATATCGCAGAGAAAATAGATTCCCAGGTCCTGGGTAATTAAATGTGGTCAGAAAGATTTTTGATTGCCCTTTATTATAGATCTTTTCACATTATCAATTTCCTGATGGATATCCCTACTTAGATATCTCGGAGATATCCCAAATTCAGTATGTCAGAAACAGAATTCATTATCTTTTCCCCTAAACCCACACTTTCTTTGCATTTTCATGCTTCTTTTGAGGACATCTCCATCTTACTATTTTATAACCTCGAAATCACATTTAATTCTTCACTCTTCCTTATGGCCCACATCCAACCTATTAAGAAATCTTGTGGGTCTTGCAAGAACAATCTCTTTCACATTTGTTCCTTCTCTCTACTCATGCAGTTACTTTCTTAGCTCAATCAAAAGAGGTGCTGGAGTAGATGCTGAATTAAATGTTTCAATCGATAAACAATAAACACAATGAGAATTCTGTATTCTTTTACTTCTTTTTGTCATGTGTGTGAGAATAAAGATGGGGGAGTTCAGGGAGAGCTAGCACCTCCAGTGGGGGGGCTTGTGAAGCCCTTTTTAGAACTTCCCATTCACTTTTGCTGTCCATCTGTCACCAAGCTTTCTCCTTTGGCTCCAAGGAGGTATAATATATGTAGCAGTCACAGCAGGGTGAGGGTAACCAACAGGATTCAAACTTTTTAGTGAGTTAAAGGGACATCTTCCCCAATCCCATGGAAATTCCCTTAGTGGAATGGGCAGATGAAAACAATTTATCTTTTCAGTAGACTTCAATGATTCAGGAAGAGAGAGTGATGCTGACTTTGTACAGCTCTGCCTCACTTAAATACAATTCATGGACAAATCAAGACATGATTGTGATGTCATTGGTCCTCATCCAAACAACTGATAAACAACAGGATAGATGGAATCTGTTATGGAACCACTCTTAGAAAAGTCTGTACTCTATTAAAAACCTCACTAATGGTATAGGGCATTCCATCAGTGTTTGTGGATTGATTGATACCCTAGTAAGATGGTAGATGATGAATATATTGTATAGATGACAAAGTAGGTATTTAGCTCTGTAATTGGAGCATCTAATTAGCTCAGCAGATAGCCAAGCATGGATTCAGGAAGGCTTATCTTCCTGAGTTGAAATTTAGCCTTAAACACTTATTAGCTATGTCAAGTCACAACCCATTTTGCTTTGGTTTCCTCATCTATAAAATGAGCAAGAGAAGGAAATGGCAAACCACTCTCATAGTCCAATACTCTCATTTTATAGATAAGTAAACTGAGTCCCAAGGAGCTGCTTTAAGTCAAACAGCTAGTAAATGTCTGTTAGGATTGATCTCATATGCTCTGAATCCAAGTCTACTGCTCCATCCACCACACATTGCCTCTAATCTCCAACATTTAGATAATAGATTAGAACAACAAGGGTCCAAATAATGGAGTTAACATTAAGAGATAAAACTGTTTGCTCAATGATGGTGGCAGAGGGTGAGTCAGAAATAGTAGTAAAGATTCTAAATCTTTGTCCTGATTCTGTGTTTCAAGGAGTCAGTGAGCTTGAGAGAAATCCCCAAGCATCATGATACCTTTATGAGGAAGCTTGGTTTTTGTGAGCAGGGGATGACAGAAGGAATGGGAGAATAAGAATTCAATTACTAAGCATCTAGAGGGTATTACATATAGACTATTTGAATTGGGTCAGAAAAACCCACATTGAATCCTGACTTAAACAATTACCTGTGATATAATTCAGGAGGAATCATTTGACAACACTCATGCTTTTTCCTTATCTATAAAATGGAAACAATGATATTACTTTCTTCAGCATGTTTTTTTTGAGGATTTAAATGAGCTACCATGTATAAGGTGTTTTGAAAATCTGAAGGCACTTTTAATGCAACCTATTACTTTCCCAATTATTCATTCTAGTGCCCATTAAGAGACAACAAGTATAATAAATTATGTTAAAATAAGGGAAAATAACTCCCTATTCTCAAAGAACTTACATTCAATTAAGCTCATTTGATCATGGATTTAGGGCCAGAAAGTATCTAAGAGTGAATCTTTTCTTTTTTTTTTTTTCCTAGCTTGTTTTGTTTTTATTTTGGTACATACAAGAGGAAGGGCAGGGTCTGAATGATGTATACTTTGTGAATGGTTAATTATATTTAAATAATTTTAAATATAACACAATGCAAGCACACTGAATGGTTTTATACACATTATACATTCAAATGATGCCACATTATACTAGACTAGTGATTTTCCCAAAATATATGTCATACATTTGGCATGTTATATTATTACTAATAAATTAATAAATAATTTTGCTTAACATATATTTGTTTGTTATATGTAACCTGGTAAGTATAATATTGTAAAATAAAAGTTGCTTATTACATATACATATATGTACTAACCCCCAAACATATCAGACTTTGAACTTGTAAAAAACTCATAAAAATGTATACTTAAATCAAAGAGAAACAGAGCATATATGAGGCTCCAAATTTTCTGGTAGCATTGCCAATTGAATGTTTTGAGTTTTGGAATTCCTTATAGCAAAGATTCTATAATTCTTATAAAGATATTAATAAAGAATTCTTCATAATCAGAACTATTGCATGAAATACAAGACATCTTTCTTCATTCCTTTTCAAAGTCAGTATTATTCTTATTTTTATAACATAAAGGTGGTCTACCAAATGACAAATAATAAATTGACATTTTGTTGTTGTTATTATTATTTGTTCTTTATTCTCAAAGAAGACCAGGATATCAGGAAGGTGATGCCATGGCATGCAAGGGAACTGGATTTAAGTGAGGGAGGGCTGTGCAAGGTCACCTGCCTCACTTTCTCTCCCCCCCCCAGCCATCTGGATCCAGTGGCAAGACAAAGATCCAGACAACTGGATGAAATGGGAGACCTTGGCCTTTTTAAACTAAGATCTTCAACAGGTCTCAGCTTGATTTAGGAAAGAAACTCACTTCATGACTTCAAAGCTACAATCATTCTCAGAGTCCACTAGGGCTTCAATGGAGAGCAGACTCCCCAGCTGCATCTCTAATCATTAAGCTATTACACTTCCAGTCTCTGTTGATATCTTTTTATGTTTCTCTTGTGTTCTGTGTTTGTAGATCAAATTTTTTGTTCAGTTCTGGTCTTTTCAGTAGACATAGGTGAAATTCTCCTATGTCATTGAAAGACCATCTTCTTCCCTGGAAGATAATGCTCATTCTAGCTGGGTAACTTATTCTTGGCTGTAATCCAAGTTCCTTTGACCTTCGGAATATCTGATTCCAGGCCCTTCGATCCTTCAAAGTAGAAGCTGCTAGGTCCTGTGTGATCCTAATTGGAGCTCCCCGATATTTAAATTGTTTCTTTCTGGCTTCTTGTAATATCTTTTCCTTGGTATGATAGTTCTGGAATTTAGCCACAATATTTCTGGGGGACTTAATTTTTGGGTTTCTTTCAGGAGGTGATCGGTGGATTGTTTCAAGGAGTATTTTGCCTTCTGGGTGTAAAATATCAGGGCAGTTTTCTTTTATGATTTCCTGGAATATAGTGTCCAGGTTCTTTTTTTCATCATGGCTTTCAGGAAGCCCTATAATCCTTAGATTGTCTCTCCTAGATCTATTTTCCAGGTCAGTTGTTTTTCCTAGGAGATATTTCATGTTTTTCTCTATCTTTTCATTTTTTTGTTTTTGTTCAACTGATTCTTGAAGTCTTGATGAGTCATTAATTTCCAATTGTTCCATTCTAATTTTTAATGTCTTATTTTCTTCAGTTACTGTTTTTAGTTCCTTTTGCAATTGACCAATTACATTTTTTTGTTCATTGCATTCTTTTTCCATTTTTTCTATTTTATTTTGCAGTGATCTCATTTCATTTCCCCATGTTTCTTCTAACTCTCTTTTAAGATTTTTTATGCAATCTTCAAAGAAAGCCTTGTGACATGGAGACCAATTTATGTCTCTCTTTGGGGCTTTTTCTGGAGTTGCTTTACCTTTAGGGGCCTCAGGATTTGAGGTCTGTTCTTCCCTCTCTCCATAAAAGTTGTCTATGGTGAGAGCTCTTTTTGGTTTTTTATTCATTTTTTTTAAAGGTGTGAGGTCTGTTTAGGGCAAAGGTGGGACAGCTGCTTTAATTTGCCCTGGGGCAGTTCTGCTGATTGAGTTATTTCAGGAACTGGGCAGTTCTGCTGATTGAATTATGTCAGGGGCTGGGCAGTTCCGCTGATTGAATTATTTCTGGTGCTTATCAGACCTGTTGTTTGATTGATTGCTTTAAGGTGCTGTGTAATGGCAGCTAGTTATGATGCTCATCAGGGGTTCAGTGGTTCACAATCTATCCCCCTCAAAAGGCAGACCCTCCAAACCACCTGCCCACAATCAGGACAAATTGTTCCAAGAGGCTCGCAGAAGACTCCCAGGTGTGTGAAAAGCACAACGCTCCCACTCCTGTTCTTTCTCCTGTTCCAGCTCCCTGCTCCAGCTCCCTGCCCCGGTCTCCCTGTGCTGCAGTCTGGGTTCAGTAGGCCACCCCCTGCCCCATTAAAACAGACCTGTTTTGAGGTTCTTCCAGAGTATCTTCTTCTAGAATCGTGTTGTTCTCCGGATATTGTGGATTTTTTTGCTTCAGAATCAGTCTAGAGGCTTCATATTTTGTTGGTTTGAGGGGAGGTTAGAGGAGGTTACAGAGAATCCTGTCT
>JAJPUD010000641.1:500551-528443 GCA_023553655.1 Myrmecobius fasciatus
GGTTACAGAGAATCCTGTCTGATCTCCGCCACCATGGCTCCACCCCCGGAAGGAAGAGCGAGTGAATCTTTTCTAACCCTGTCATTTTACACAGAAAGGATCCCCAAAAGTGAATTCTTCTAAGGCCATGCATTTAATAAATGGTTGTAGATATGCAATTCATAAGGGGAATTGAGGGCAGAACAGTATATGATAGGGCCATCTTTACTATGGGTGAGAGTGGCAGTCTGGAGAGCCAGCTAAGCAACTTTGTTGTTAATGCTAGGTAGAAGTGCAAGAGTCACAGGTCCCTAAGGGATGAAGGAGAGAAGGATGGAGCAAAACTTTTGGACAGCCACTACTGGGTCTGAGAAAGTCAGATATTTGCAACTGGGCCAAGACTGTTTGTAACAACTAGGTTTGAGATAGGAAAATACATCATTAACATTCTAAGCTCCTTGCCATAACTTTCTGTCTATACTTGTGCCTTCCTTGTCAATTTAGGTATTTTTTTCATTAAATATTGTCTGTTTCAACAATTATAGTGAGAGTAGAATAACAACAAAAAGTCGTGATGCTAGTGGGAAGATCAATCTATGATTTTGTGTGTATTAAGATCCTACACTTACCTGAAATATTTTTCAAATAATACATGATATCACTAACCACCTCACCATCCCTCATTTCCATATCCTTGCTAAATGTGTGCACAGAAAATTCATTAAGATTAATGGCTTCTAGGCACTTTTTTGTTTGTTTAGATTCTAAAGTCTACTGGTAGTGATTATATTCAATTCTGTTATAGAAGCCACATCAAAGTAGATATTAAATACAAGTTATAAAATAATTTTGTGACATAAACTGTTGCATCATATCTGTGTCTAATGGAATATGAAAATTTTATTTGTGAAAATATGCTGTGCTAATATGAGTGACCACTAATTCTATACTATTTGAAAGGAACAATAAGAGATGAACATTATTTAAGCAACCCTATTTAAGGGAACTGGGAAGGGAATTACTAAGCATCAGACTTTTTAATAAAAATTACTTCATTTGATCTTCACAATAACCCTGGGAGGTAGGTACTATTATTATCCCCATTTTACACATAAGGAAACTGAGGCCAGCAGGTTGAGGGACTCATCCAGGGTCACATAGCTAGTATCTGAGATCCAGTTTTAATTCAGATCTTCCAGAATTCCACTCTCAAGATTTTGTCAATTCCAAGCACTATCAAATTGCCTCAGAGGAAAACATTGAGATAGAAAGTGATAGAATGAATTATACAAGTCTCATAGATTTTACATAACAAAAGTAGGATTTGGATTTAAAACAAAAAGCTCTTTTATCTAATCTGGGGTTTGTAAAAAGAAGTTGTTAAGTGCCTACTGTTTATTCAGGACCATAATAGGCACAGGGGATTCAAAATAGTTCCTGACTTCAAGAAGTCTGGATGGAGGGAATTGAGGGATGCTGTAAGGAGGGGAGGAGGAAGGAATATCTGTGTGTTTGTGTACATACATATGAAAATATACATTTACATGTATATAGATAGATATACATGCATATGAATATATATATACATATGGATACATATATAGTCACATATATATGAATTATAAAACTGTGTGAGCTCATATACACAAAACAAATATATAGCAGTTTATGGTGCAAGTGTGTGAGAGACCTAGCAAGTGGTCAAGTTAAGGGAAATCACCAAAGACTTTATACAGGAGGAAGAACTTAGTCTGAATGTTGAAGAAAGTTAAGGATTTACAGGGATAGAGGTGAAGATAAAGTACTTTCCAAGCAGGACTGAACTGGAACATGTTTAATAAATGCCTTCCTGGTAAAAGAAAAAAAAAAAAGGAAACAAGTATGGACACATACTTTTAAGTTGAATCTATGGTATGGTGCATGAAGGCCTGAACTTAGAGTTAGGAAGACCAGCAGTTCAAACCTAACTGTGTGACTCAGGGCAAGTCATTTAAATTCTATTACATCAGTTTCTTCAGCTAGTAAATTCAAGGTAATAATAGCACCTGTCTCTTAGGACTTATGTGGGCACTACATGAAATAATAATTGTAAATAAAATTGTATCTGGTACAAAATAAGTACTATATTAATGTTAGTTATTATTATTATTATTATTATTATTATTATTATTATTATTATTATTATTATTATTATCTGAGATCTTGTCGTTTTTTCTATCACTTTCCCAAGTCTAGGCAATCAATCAAACAATAAATCAAGGCCTGATTTGGGAAGTTAGACATGTTCTGGGCTGTAAATTCTGGTGCTAAAAATTCAAGAATCAATTCTTTTTTGATTGAGCAGTCTCCAGCACACCCTGTTTCCAAGAAGGAGAAGAAGCCTACTTGGATGTCAGGTCGAGAGAATTCAATGCACAGAAGCAGCAAGGAAACCTGTCTAGCTGAAGCACCAAATAAGTGAAGTACAGGACGAGCAGGTTGGAGTCAGGGGAGAAAGGACTTTACAGACCCCCCCTGGGGAATTGGAATTGGTATTATCTTTGAGATAGAACAGAGCCTCCAGGGCCCTCTCACTCCAAACACTTCCTGCACAAATAAAGATGAGCTTTCAATAAGGATTCTGTGGAGATGATGTATGATAAATTGCAAACTGGTCAGATGAGAAAGGAGAAGGAAAAGGAATAAGCATTTATAGGAGCCCCTGCTCTGGGAAGGGCAGCTAGTAGTGCCTTAGTGATTAGAGAACTGGGTTTGGAATTAGGATAACTCATCTTCCTGAGTTCAGATCTGGTCCCAGACACTTTCTAGCTGAGCCAGTCACTTAAGTCAATATGACTCAGTTTCCTTAACTATAAAATGGGCTGGAGAAGGAAATGGCCAACCACTGCAGGATCTCTGCCAAGAAAAGTGCAAATGCAACAAGACTATAAGATGATCAGTTCTGATGGACACGGTTCTCTTTAGCAATGATGTGATTCAAACCAGTTCCTATTATTCAGCGATGAAAATAATCATATACATCCAGAGAGAGGCCTGTGGGAACTGAGTGTGAACCACAACACAGCATTTTAATGCTTTCTATGAATATTTCCTTGCATTTTGTTTTCCTTCTTAGGTTGTTTTTTTCTCTCTCTTTCTAGATCTGATGTTTCTTGTGCAGTAAGATAACTGTATAGATATGTATACATATATTGTATTTGTCATATAATTTATCATATTTAGCATGTATTAGATTACTGTCATCTAGGGGTGGGGGGTGGGGGGAAGGAGGGGAAAAGCCTGGAATAAAAAAAAAGTTTTTGCAAAGGTCAATGTAGAAAAATCACTCATATGTTTTGTAAATAAACAGCTTTTTTTTAAAGCAAATTTCCACATAGCCATGAATAAAAATTACAAAAAAAATTACAAAAAAAAAGAAAAGCCCAAATGGTATAATAAAGGGTCCTGGACAGAACTGAAACCCAACTTAACAACTGGGCCAGGAATTTTTATAAATATTATCTCATTTGATCCTCACAACAGTCATGGGAAGTAAATGCTATTTTAAAACCCATTTTATAGATGAGGAAACTGAAGCCCATAGAGTGTAAAAATTGTCTGATGGATAGAGCCCCAGCCCTAAAGGCAGGAGGACCTGAGTTCAAATCTGGTCTCAGACACTTAATACTTCCTAGCTGTGTGAGCTTGGGCAAGTCACTTAACCCCAATTGCCTCAGCAAAACAAACAAACAAAAAAAAGAATTGTCTGAGACAGAATTTGAGCACAAATTCAAACTTGAATTTGTGGCCCAATTCTCTGATTTATTTACTCATCCGTCTGATGGAACTTTAGCTTGGGTGTTATGTACAATATTTGCAATTATTTGAAAAACTATACCAACCTCTACTTTTCACTGCTTCTGATTCACTTCCTCATCAAATCTCTCTGGGTTTTAACTAGTCAATATACAGCTATGTCAGTAATTACTAAAATTGCAAGTTTTCTCTCTAATCAGCTCATTCCTCACCTCAGCTTGAATTGGAGAAAATCTTTCCATTTTAGCTTAGCTTCCTCTTTCTGCATCTCAGGCCATCTCAGGCTTGTTCACAAAGCAAGTTAAATGACCATGTATTTTCACAGCAATTTCAAGTACCTTATAAACCAGTAAGGAAGAAGCAGAAGCTTAATGTCTTGATGGTTTCAGCCAACAGATTGAATCTGTCCAGTCTTCTTCACTCCTTTCCTCACTTTTTCCCACTGATCTGAAAATAAATAAGAAGTAAAATTACATATATCAAGGAAAAATATGGTTTTTCTTTTGGCAAACTGAACTTCTGTATTCTCAACAATCCCAGTCAGCTTTCTGCTTGAGGCATATTGAGGGCTTTCTTATTGGTCCACCCTGTCAAATATCCCTCTGCTTTTCTGCAGGGTCCACAGGGTCAAGAGCTACCCACTCCAGCATCCTTTCTATTTGCTTATCAGGCAAATTCCAGGATCCTTTCTGAAAATTAACAGAAGCCTCGTCTGCCTCTTTTGGGACTTCTTACCTACATTTCTTCTCTGTGGAAGGAAGTTACTTTCAAGGTCAAAAACCCCACAAATTTGGGAAACTCGGGGCAATGCTTATGTGCTACTGTTCCTGCTTCACCAAATCTCCATGGTAACACTTCTTGGGGAGTGGTTACAAATTTAGAACTTGATACTCAGTGACTTAACTGTGTAGTAGTTGGTAGGGTGGGATGATGAAAAGTGTTCTGAAAATTGTACTTTGGGGATGAGAAGTGAAGTCAGTCAAGAACTTGCCAATTACTCAGGGATCTGATACTGCAAAAACATCGATAGAGAGTCAGGTACTGCCAAACATGGTGAGCAGTCAACAATAACGAAAAATACTAGTTTTATCATTAAAAGAAAGGAAATGATTAATGTAAACTTACTGGGTGGCAGTGAGTCAAGTACTTGGTTTTTGATGGCAGCTAGGTGGTATTATGGAAAGAATGCTTGAGCCAGAAGTCAGAAAGATCTGAGTTCAAATATATTCTTACAAAGCTATGTGGCTCTGGATAAGTCATTTCCCCTCTGCCAAATGTAAAATGGGGATAATAATAGCACTTACCTCTCAGGGTTATCATGAGAATCAAATGAGATAATTGTAAAGCACAGCACAGAGCCTAATATGTAGGTGCTTAATAAGTGTTTCCTTCTTTCACTTTATGAATCTATTTAACTTTCTTTTATATCTATTTATCCTTCATCTATTTGTCTATCTCTACCATCTCTATTTATCCTTTCCTTTATAAAACTCTGCCATTTCTATCGATTTTTCATAATCCATTAGACTATTTCTATTATCTTTATCATGTCTATTTATCCAATGTTTATCTGTTGATCTGTCATCTGCCTTTCTAGCTAGCTATATATCTTCTATCCACTCATCATAGATCTATTTTCTATCTCTATATTTCTATTTATTCATCCATATCTTGAAATCTATCATATTCATTTATCCATCATCTATCATTCTCTTGATCATCTTTTTAATACCTATCCATTCATTTTCTTCTATCTTTCTATTTATCTGTCTGCCTATCATCTTTATTTATACATCCATTATCTGTCATATCTACCATTTATACTCCATGCATTAATCAATTCTATTTAACTAGCCTTTTTTATATTTATTTATCCTCATGGTAATTTTATTCTATTTATCCACCTATTAAGTCTCCAACTCTATTCTATTAATCTCTATCATCTCTATGTATCTATTATCATCAATATCATCATCATTATCTTTAGTTAATAATCTCTGACATGCTTATATTTGAGACAATATCTGGTTGTAAGGAATACAACCTGTTGGTTGTACAAGAAGCAAGAAGAATGTATTACACAGTCCCCCACTGAAGAAGTGTGGAGCAAGGTAGTTAAGGAAGAAAAAAAAACTTTAGGGAAATGCTTATCCATTCTTAAAGAAGAATACCATTGATATTTCGAATCTGAGTCACTTTTCCTGAGATATTGATATAGCTTAAAGACCCAACTTCATATCTGCCTTCTCTGCTACAGATCAGGCACTTTTCAGTTTTTCATTTTCAGGTTCATCCTTTTATTTGGTGTCTTAATTTCTCTGATAATTTCTGTCTCAGTTTGCTAAATTCTGGCCTAGGCTTGTGAAATTCTCTCACCATTCTTGCTCCTGCTGCTGCTCAGTTCTTTCAGCCCCAGATTGTTCTTGCTCTATCTCTAGCAGACTCTGGTATTGTTTCAAGAACACAAGTCCATCTTCCAGCTCAAAAGCTTGATGATCTTAAAGAGTTATGAACAATGCTTCTATCTCTGAACTGAATTCTGATTTCCCATCCATTCTTAGACCTTAATTACAATGACTATAAAATTGGTAGTTACTTGTGAATCATGTACATGTGTGTGGTTATATCATTGATAGATTGGCTCAAATGTCAAAATCATTGCTTAATTAAAAAAAATACTATGTCTTAAGGTGAGATTAAAATATTGCATGCAATTATAGAATTTCAAAATGGATGCATTTCAATAAATTGCAAATTTTAAAGGAGAAAAAATGTAGTAACTTTATTTTTATTTTACCTGAAATGAGCCAAAAGTAGGAGATTAAAAAAATCCCAGAAACGGCCTCAATCAGAAGAGATTTGTTTAGGAATACAATTTGAAAAAGCCTCATTTGAAAAAAAAATGGAAGGGGATGGGAAGATGTTTTCCATAATATAACCTTACAAAATAGGAATAATCACTTGAGTGAAAAAGGATACCTGAATAGCTCTGACCATAATGTCCAGCTAAATCAAATGATCTTAGAATTGGATTGAATTATAAAGATGACAACAGATGGACATTTAACAGATATCTCTGCATTCTGTAGTAATCCATTCTCATGGCAAAATTGACTTTTCTCTAATTCCAACTATGGTTCTGATTCTATTTTTTGAAGCCATATCTTTTTTCTATAGTTCAACCTTTCAACTATTTAAAGATAACTCTCTTACCACCTCGAATTCTCTTATTCAGACAGCAAACGCCTCCATTTCTTTTACCTGATTCTCCTAGATTATATTCTTAATATCCTACATCATGATCCTTCCAGACATTCTCTTCAGAGTATTACTTTTTTTCTCATAAGATATAATGTCCAAGACTAAATATAGCACTCCAGTTGAGTTTTCATCTGAAGATTTTTCAGCAGTACTGTGACTTTCATATTAAAAGAAAAAAAAGTGCAAAACTGAAAATGGCCATTTTTAATCATGAGATAACTTTCTTATTGCATAATTGTTCTATGTAGCAAATTTCTGAAGTCAGCCTGGAGGAGTAAACATAACATTTTAGATTAATTATTTGTGGATGTATAATGTCTTTTCCTTTTTACTATAGAGAGATGGTTGGAAGTAGAGCCAAGATGAAGTAGGGGCCAGAACAAGAGCCAGATGGCTTTAAAGTCAGAAAGATGTGGCTTTCATATACACCTAGAGAGAGAGGGATGTGAAATGTGGACCACAACATAACATTCTCATACTCTTGATTGATGTTTACTTACATTGTGTTTCCTTTATCTGATATGTCTTTTGTGTAGATATGATTTTTCTTGCACAACAATGATAAGTGTGGAAATATGTATACATATATTCGATTTGTCAAGTATTTTAACATAATTAACATGTAATGGATATCCTACCATCTAGGGGAGGGGTGGGGAGTTGGGGGGAAAAATTTGTAACAGAAAGCTATGTAAGGGTTAATGTTGAAGAATTACCCATACATATGTTATACAAATAAAGTTAAATTAAAAAAAAGAAAGATGTGGCTTTAAGTCTTACTTTACTGAATGACCTCAGTCAAGTCATTCAACCTTTTAATGTCTGAGGCAGTTATGATTCTGAATTTGAGAGTAAGTCCTAATTTGCTTTGGTAAAGAGAGTTTCTTCATTGGTAGTTCCTTTTTCACATGAAATAATGGATTTAGTTTTATGTACATATTTGTATATGTGTGTGTACACATACATATTTACATATGCATATATAGCATATATGTGTATGCACAATCTATATACATATACATTGATACATATAGGTATAGTCTGTGTGCCACATATGAATCTATTATACATAATGTATAGGGACTATATAGAAAGATTTCTCTAGCTACATATATTATATTGTCAGTGCTAACTGATAAGTGTGAGCATTTTCAAAATTCTTATTTAAAATGTTGCATCAATCCCCTTCTTAAATTGTTTTTTTTTTTATTTCTTGGATCATCTTCTGTATCAGAGAAAAATAACTAAATAAAATCAACAGGAAAAAATAGCATCTAGCAACATCAGTAACTTTCTATATCCGTGGTCTCCTTCACTGCTCTATTGAGAGCAAAGTAGTAGAAATCACTCACTTTTTAGCCATATGAAATTGTTACTAAATGAGGTACTTTTTGATCTTGGAGCCACAGGACTACACCGTGTGTGTGTGTGTGTGTGTGTGTATACATATATACATATATGTATAATGTATTTTCCCCTCCACATATTTTCCCTCCTCCTTCTGCCTTCTGCCACAGGTCTATGCCAGTAGACCAGCTCAGAAGCAACTGAATCCTAGAAATCCACAGCAGATGGGAGTATAATTCAAGTTCTCCTAAAATGGAAGACTATTGGACTCAGTATAATGTTGGCAAATCTGGTGTAGCCTGAGGTTTTTAACCTTAATAAAAGTTGCAGTTTATGCCATATACATTTATGCATATACCATATTGACACATATAAGTGTATATTACATATGCGTCTATGTATATATATATATTATTTTTAAAGAAAAAGTAGAGGTGGTTTTGAGGTGTTACCATGGCAACTGTTTGCATCAGAGCACTATTTTTTCCCAGAGCTATTTCTGTATCATTAAATCCTTGATAATGCTTTATTATTTGGTATCTGGTAAACCCATATGCATTTTAGTGTCTAATTTACTTAACAAATTATGTCTGACAAAAGAGAAAACTTATAGAACAATAAACAACACTATTAATTACCTCATGAAGCAGGAAACCACTCTATTTGTCAGCAACAGTGTGTCTTCAAAAATAATGGCACCACATAATTAAGTATGAGGCCGTTCCATTATTAGGACATACATCCTTTTAAGAAATTTATTCATTCTAATGAAGCAAAACCAGAAACGTGGGACTGGTGAGATTGCATTTATTACAGCAAAGGCCTTTATCCTATTAAAACAAAGAGGAGGGGATGAAAACAGGAAAAAAAATCATGGTCTGACAGTTTGTAAGACAAAGAATGTTGCCTGGCAACTCAATGCCGGCTTGGTGCTTTTCCCTCATTAGACCAGTGGAGGTGATTGTGTGGGGGAAGGAAAGAAAAAATGCCCCCCCTTCCATCTAGGGAAAGAGTTGAAAGAAAGCCTTGTTTTCTGTTTGCTCCATCAGAATGGACTAAAATTAATTTAACCTGGGAAGCAGCTGTTTGTGGGGCACACTGAGGGGACGAGGGTCACATGAGAATCCAAGCCCAATTCTGTGCCAGCATTGGTCTGGCTTCATCTCTCCATCCCCTGTGCCAGGATGGAAAACAAAATATAAATAAAGAAAATTCTGAAAGAGAGAGAAGTGAAATGCACTTTGAAAAAGCCACCAGAGTGCCATAAGTTAGATGTACTGAATCATGGGTGAGCTTTGGCATCCGTATGTTTTATGTTGTGTCTGGTGTGTGTGAGAAAAGTGAAATGTTCCATACTCGAGAATTTGGTCTTAGTGAGTGTCATGAAATAACCAGCTAGCATATGCATATATATATATATATATATATATATAATATACTTATATATATGTACACACATATATGTATATATACATATAATATACTTATATATGTACACACATATATGTATGTACACACATATATGTATATATATACAATTCAGCTGATGCATTTTTAAGGTATATTATACCCTTACAGATTTAGAACTATAAGGAACCTTAGATGTAATCTATTCCAACCACCTAAATATACCAAAAAAGAAACTGAGACCCATTAAAGTCACAGAGGATCAGCACCAAGATTTCAGCCCAATTCCTCGGATTGGGCTATTTTTTTTTTTACATTGTGATAAATTGTAGCATGATATGCTATATCCTAGAATAAATGATGTATGGAAATTTATTTACTGAAAATTTAACATGAAACAAATGTTTTGCTAAGCACTTGGAGTAGCATTTTCAAAATCTGAAGACAGTCCTTCCTTTCAAAGAGTATCCCTATTTTTGAGGGAGTTAACATGCAAAAGTCATTGGCGGCCAGGAAAAGAACATTGGTCCATTCAGTTATAAAGATATTTAACAAAGTCCTGGGGAATAAATTGACTCAACCTATCCAGGACTAAAGACATAGTTGATTTCTTCATAAGTCATGGTGCCAGAGCTGGAGGTAGAGCAGAAAAAGAAATAATTTTCATGTTTATCTTTTAGCATTTAACCCAGGGCTTCAGCCAGAGACCTGCAGATAAAGAATAGAATTGTCATTTCATTGTATAAAAAAAGGGCAAGTTTCGCACCCAGATCTTCCTGACTTCAAGAGCAGCTTTCTATTCATTATTTAATGATGCTTCTCAGCATCTGGTTGTCCTTTGTACTAGAAGAGGACTTAGTGACTCTGAAGCTGAATTTAGAACGTTCTATCATAGGTGAGGAATAAATAGTCTACATGAACATTTGGAGAGAAGATGTCTCTTGTTTTATATTTTTCACATTTCCTCCAAGCTACTTGGATTCTACTTTGCTCAAAGAGAACAGTTCCTTCTTTGACGTGGTCTTACCTTGCTGGATATAGACCAGTGACTTCCATGTCTCACTGGCAACTCCATAGTTCTTCATTGAGACCTTGAGAGGGTCCCATAGCTTCTTCTGGCCTCATGAGAGCATTTGCCTTGCACTAATAAACACTTAATAAATTTAGTTAAGTAGGATAGCTGATAGAATAACCACTACTATTTGCATAATGTTTTATGGTTTTGAAAACTCTTGTATGTGTAACAGAGGATTGCACAATGGAATTGTGATATTGAGTAATCCTTATGAACATGTTTCTACCCAATGCAAATATATATTGGATATGTATATATATATATTATTTCTATAAGTATTTCAAAATACTTATAAACATTTTTGACTGTTTTCCATCTGTTTATTGTATGATAAAGAGGAACCTCTTGTTTTCCCTTAACTATTCAAGGATTTACTCTTTCATAGGAAAAGAAAGGAGATGTGGGTTATTAAAAACCTCTGTGGAAAAAGATTTGTAACCCTCCTGTGGTCTCCTTCTGTCAGTCATCTCCACCCCCTAGAGCTAACCTATAAACTGTGGATGCAGTGCTTTTGTTTTTTTCTCTCTGCTTTTATTCTTTCCTGTTTTAGATGAATGAGAATCAGACATGGAGTTGTGAGATTAGAAAAAGTCCAAGAACTCTGGAGTTTATAATACAGATTTCTGCCAGCCAAGACCTAAGGAACAATCTGTGGGATCCGATGCCACTGGTGGATTGAAAAAACATGGCATGTTCTTCAAACAAGATAATAACTCCTCCATCAACTCTGCCTCCAGGTTGTGGACTTGGGGAGCAAATGTAGCAGCCACTTGAAGTTAGAGTCTCAGGGACCATGGTGTTAGATGGGAGGATCTTCCTCCAGTTCAGGGGTAAATGTTTATATTTCTGCTCTTGTCATATCTTCTCCATGTTATGGAGATGTAAAACCAACTATGTTAAATGATCAAATAATATTGAGAATGCTAATTACTGGGCCATTGGATGATCTTAGAAAAATAATAAGTATAACTGCCAGATGCAACTGAGAGCACACAGGAATTAGGAATCTAACATTAGAAAGAAATCCTTAGACTCGTAGGTAAACCTCTAGGATATGGAGATGGGAAATGGAAATTTAGGTAGTCTTACTCTAGAGGACCAAACTCATCAACAGGACCTCTCAAAAGGACTCTAAATCAATATATAATACATATTATATTAATATACCAACAACCCAATGAGACTTATAACTGCACAAGCCCTTCTATTTTAGCTTTCTGAATAATTATATAGTATGAAAACTTCCTCCATGGATATAGAGAAGTCCTTTTTCTCTCACTTATGGGCAGTTAGGAGGCATGGTAAATAGAATACTGAACCTGAAATAAAGAAGACATTTTCATGAATTCAAATCCAGCCTCCGATACTAGCTGTGTGGTTTTGGAAAAATCACTTAAGCCTATTTGCCTCAGTTTCCTCATCTGTAAAATGAGCTGGACAAGGAAATAGCAAACAACTCCAATATCTTTGCCAAGAAAACCCAAGAATTGACCATGAAATCAGATACAACTGAACAGTTTTTCTTTATGTTTTTAGAAATTTGCCTGAAACAACTGAAATGTTGATTAATCTTGCTTGTGATCACATAGTCTCTGATGTAAAAGAGTCAGGAACCCAGGTCTTCTTGGAATTCCTCTATCTACTATGTTATATTCTTAAAGTTGTCCAATGTCCATGACATTGATGATTATGTCTTTACTGTTGTATATGTTTTGTATATACCTATGGACCTTTTCTCTTATTAGAATCCCAAACTTTCAAGAGCAAAATATGGGTTCCAATCTGACCTCAGACATTTACTAATTGTGTGCTTCTGGGCAAGCCACTTAACCTCTGTTTGCCTTAATCCACTAGAGAAGGAAATGGTAAACCACTCTAATTCTTTGCCAAGAAAATTCAACAGACCCTATGACCCATAGGATCACAAAGATTCAAATTCAACTCAATGACTCAATAACAATAACATCAATTCTAGTGCACAACAGATGCCTTATGTTGAATTTGGTGGCACTCTTGGATTATAATAGGACAAAACCAGATTGAAAAAGTTCACAAAGAATAAAAAGCTTAAGTTCTAGGTTTGGAGATTTGTCTGATTTCTTTTGTGCTGTAATAAACTTTCTAACTGCTCATTATTTATCTCTTGAATGCAACAATCCATTGTCAAAACTGAATTTTTCATCCTTTTGTCTACCAGATGAATACTGCACAGTGTCCTTGAACCAAATTAGCTTTCATTTCATAAGCTAATTTGGAATCTTCTTTCAGTCACGTACTGATGTAATCATTGGATGGCTGATATATTTCTAAACTGCTAGTGCTTATCACTCCTCCTACTTACACACTGATATGGACCTGTGATTTTATCTTTGTAAGTACTTCTTTTGTGATTATTGATTATAATTGTGCCATGTTTTTCATCCCATGAAATTAATTTAATGTAAAAAGTTTAATTGATGGATTTTATTTTTTGTTATAAATTATAAAATTATAATTTGTTATAAAATTCACCCCTCTTTGAGCCTTACCTTCTAACAAAGGAGAAAAAAATACAATTAATCTAAACTGATTGGCCCATTGACCACATCTACCAGCAAATACAATCTTCTTTTTTTATTGTTACTAAAAGGAAGTGGGTTTTTCCCCTTATCATTTCTTTGTAAGTATTCACGTTTCCATTTTTTCTCATTTCAAGTACCTTTTAGTATTTTTCTTTGTTCAGGTTATTCTCAAAGTCAGTTTTGGGACATATCTTAGTGTAGAGGCTGTTCATGATACTTTTTTGGTTCTCTCTGTAATAGTTTATGCAGTTATTTCAGCCTTTGTTATAGTATAATAATCCATTCATAACATTAAACTGTATTTATGTTACTATATTAAATATTATTAAACTATAAAGCATCTTATAGTACACTTTGTGCCAGGCACTGTGCTAAGTTTTTTCAGATATTTTCTCATTTGATCAATTGATAATACAATTTGGATAGCCAATTCCACAATTAATAAGAACCTATTCTATTTAATCTTGTGATATCCTCAAAGTGCTGCAATGAATATTTTAATATATGAGATTTTTTCTATCATTGACTTCAATGCCCAGTAAGGGATTGTTAAGTCAAACCTTATGAATAGTTAAGGCATTTTCACTTAAATCCAAATAGTTTTCCAGAACAACTGTGTCAATTTATAGTTCCCCCAACCATATATTAGCTAGTGTGTCTTTGTCCAGTTCTTCTTACATCTCTTTAATATTTTTATAACTTTCAGTGGGTTTAAAGGGAAATTTCACAGTCATTTTTCTTAGTAATCTAATGTTTTCCTCATGTGATTGGTAATTTTTTGGTTCTTTTTAAAAATATTCTGTACTAACTTTTTTTTGGAAGATGACTTAATTATAAATATTAGTTTCAATTACCTACATATCTTGGATATTGAGTTCATAATAAGAGATTGGGATTGGGGTAAATGAAATTAATAATTTCATTGATAAAATTCCCAGATGAGAAAACTCCCTTTATCAATGTAGGTTGATACCTTTTTTTGACTTATTATTTTGGAAAGTTGTCTGAAGTGCTTAGAAGCTAGGTACATGGTCTGAGGTCACATCGCCAATATATGTCAGAAGCAGGTCTTTTTGACTCTATTCACTACTGTCATGTTGTCTGATTGATAGATGGTGCAAATTGCTTTGATGCCTATTCACTGTATGAAGATGACCCTGTCTTGTTGCAGGTCACAAAAATAAACAGACTCTAAGCTCTGGCACATTTTACTTTACTGGAAAGGCTATGAATATGTAGCTAAAAAGAGACAATATCTGATTTCTGGGAATGAATTTTAGCTATTTAGTTAGTTAGAAAGAGACAATATTTGATTTCTGGGAATGAATTTGAGCTGGTTAATATTTAGTTAGTGTCTACACTAACCACCAGTAGGTCACCCACTTGGTGATATATTGCCTGGCCATTAATTAGCAATAAAATAAACAAAAAAAATTCTTCAAAACTAATTTTTTCTAGTTTGTTTGTGTCATTGACAAAATGAAAGAAATGAAATAGGAGTGAGTGCTAAGAAATATATAGTTTTTAAGAATACAAATGGGAAACTAGATGGTGATACTCTAAATTTGAGATTTTGATCTATTTACCAATTAATGGACAACCTACTGCAAGGATTGAATCATATCAATCAATCAATCAGAAGTCAAAATGGAGAAATGACACATTCTCATTCCAGCAACAAATTATTTTTAATCACATGTCTATAGGTAAAATGAAATAGAGTACATGGAACATTTGATCATATCCTATCACAGTGCTCATGTTAAATTTTTCTCAGAAAACTAATATGTAAATAATATAGATTGAGCACCAACATGCTTTATAGAAGATGAAAAGTTTCTAAATTCAGTCAAGAACTCAATTAGAAATTTGCCAGATTAAATAAATATTGAGTTGGATAGCTGATAACTACAACACAGTATGAGTATGGGGAGGATGACAAAATGATATCTTGTGACATATATTTTGGGAGCCTGAATCTGGAAAACCAAAGGCTTACAGACTACAGAAACCTCAGGCCTGCATCTCATTAATGCTTTTTTTTTTTTTTTTTTTTTAGGAAAGAATTGGCAGACAGTAGACATGACAAGCACCAATTAACATAATAAAAAATGAACTGATTATGTTTTAACAGACAGGAAACAACTTGTTACTGATGAGGGAGTCATTTCCAAATCAGTTCCCTGTATACAATCAGATCACTGACTTGTTAGAGCAAGGATCAAAATTAATATAAAACTTGAAGAATTAAAATGAGGGAGAAAAAGTACATGCCATGCAATTAAAAATCCAATTTGATCTATTTTTAAAAGCTGTTGATACTAAAAAATGGGAAATAGATGATAGAACAGATATCAGCAAGATGATACCTGTTTCCTAGCTAATCTGAATTAATTGCTCTGATGGGGATAACAAAGTCTAGATACCACCTCAGTCAGTAAACATTCGATCCTTACTGAAATGACAGGATAACATCAGCACAGACAACTCTGCTTTAATATATATAATTAATATATATATATATATATACATGCATATATACATATGCATGTATATATATTCGTTTAGAAAACCCTATAGATTATGAAAATATACTGAAAATCTGCAATCCAGATATATAAAACAACTAGTCAGTGAACAAAAAACAGAGAAAAAAAACCAAGAAAACATGCATTTAAATAAAATTAGGTAAAAGATCTAGCTAAACAGTCACTGTTAGCACATTTAAAGATGAATCCAAAATGATGAAAAATGGACCAATTCTACAATTTTGTTTAGTTAAACTTTCATAATGACAGTAAAACAATTGCACATCGGTTCTAACATAATTCTATGTTATGTTTAAGGATGTGAGACAAGTAGAAAAGAAAAACAAAACAAAAAAAAGGCTGAGCAAAGCAGCTGGACTAAGCCAATTATCTACAAAAGATATTTCTGTTGAAGATAAAATAGTTTTGAGGACAATGAGAGGTTGAATCTTAAAGTGTCTTAAAGAATAAAATCTGTAAAGGGTATAGAGGAAAATACATCATTATTAATAAAAAGCAACCTAAAATAGACCAAAAATTATTGACATATATAACTAGTTTTTTATCTCTATAAAAGTTTGATGAGAATAATCTACATATTCTCAAGGACATCCTTGATGAAAGTATGCAAAGGAAAAAGTCAGACCTTCATTAACAATATTCTATAAGTTACATCTTTATAGTCCCAGAGCTGAGAAAAAAAAGTAGAAAATATGAGCTCATACATGGCCTAACATTTGTAGGCTATTAAAGATTTTATTTGGTAGAGCAAAATGTTAGGCAAAACGTACCTCTTGCACATGTAACAAAAGCATAGAAGATTCCTTGAAAGATTTAATTAGAAATAACTATTGTATGCTTCTCTCACTCTTTCAAAAGAGACATGAACTGAAGACATCATATGCTAATTTTATTTACATTTTATAAATGAGAAAATTGAACCTGAGAAAATTTAAGTATCTTGTACTAACACAATTAAGTAAGAATCTGAGGCAGGATTCAAATTCTTGCTCCTTGGAAAGAAAGTTATGGAAAATCTGAATAAGGTACTACAAACCAGAGATAGCATCTTTCTGAGAAAAATGTGTATAATCAAAGTTTTGCATTGTTGTTGTTGCTGTAGTTTTTCCAGGAGCAATGTACAACTGTGAATGCTGGACTATAAAGTAGGCTGAGCACCACATAATTCAGATTTTTTGGAATTTAATACTAGAGAAGACTTTTGAAAAACCCTTTGGACAGCAAAGAGATCAAATCAGTTAATACTTGCAAAATTTAATTCAGGATATTCACTGGAAGTCAATTATTTTTATTTTATTTTATTTATTTGTTTTTAGGTTACGCATGTACATTTATTCTTTATATATCTCCATGTGAGTCAGATGGATAGAGAAAAATAGCAAAAGGAAAAACCATAAGAAAGAAAAAAAAAGAAGAAACAAAAAGTTGAAAATAATATTTATTGATCCACATTCAATCTCCATAGTTTTCTCTCTGGATACAGATGGCATTTTCCATCCAAGATTATTGGGTTTGCCTTGGATCATTGAATTGCTGAGAAGAACCAAGTCTATCATAGTTGAACATGACACAATCATCTTGTTGCTGTGTACAGTGTTTTCTTGATTCTATTTGCTTCACTCAACATCAGTTCATGTAAATCTTTTCAGGCTTTTCTAAAATCAATCTGTTCATTTTTTATAGAATAATAATATTCCATTAATTTCATATACCAAAAGTTATTCAGCCATTCCCCAACTGATGAACATCCAGCTATTTTCCCATTCCTTGCCAGTACCAAAAGAGATGCTTCAAATATTTTTGCATAACTGAGTCCTTTTTCCTCTTTTAGATGCAGTGGAAGGTCAGATGTTGAAGTTGAAGCTGAAATACTAATATTCTAGAATATGAGACTTATTGGAATTGATTTCAATTGAGCTTAATCATCTCAACTGATATTGGGAAAGGTTAAGAACAATAGGAAAAAGGGATGGCAGAGGACAAGATAGATAGATAGTATCATGAAAACAGGGAATATGCACTTGGATAAACCTCAAGAAATAGTAACCAGAAGAGCCTGACATGCTATATATGGTCTATAGGATCATGAAAAATCAGAGTGGATGAATGAGTAAAAAACAAAATAATCACTGTAATTGGACACTGCCATTGACATGGAATTGAATAGTTTAAATGGTTGGATTATCTTAAGGAAATTTCCTTTCTTTTAGTGTTTCCAAACTTCTCATTAAATCCATAGTCCCTTTTCCCCTACCTGTACTCTTCTGTTGATATTATCTGCTTAAGAGTTATGGCACTGGAGAATCACATTACCTCTTTCCTGTTTCCTCATTGGAAAATGAGTGGGTTAAACTAAATGGTATCTAAAGACCTTTACAACTTCAAATCTGGAATCCTATGATAAAGTTCTAAATATTCTTGAATTATTTCATTCATAAAGTCATAAATTTATCAATTTATTTGGTTAGTTCCATCATTTTTATTTTATTCTCCAGTTCTAGTTGTGAAAAGATGAATATCTCTCCAATTACTGAAATATTTATTTCCATAAAGTATGTTTTGCAATTTTACCAAATATTTCTTTTGGAGATTTCTTTTACTTGACATATCTTGGACTTGTTTTGACTGAAATTTCTCTTCTTTTTTTTCCTATTGAATTTCATTAATAATATATAGTTTTCTGAATTTAAAGCTTATAGTAAGGTGTCTCTTATTTTATTGTTCTTTAGAAAACGTAACAAAACAATTCTGTTCAATTGCCATCTGATAGTAAAAATCGTCTGTCATTTGAGTCTGTCATTCAATAAACATATATTAAATGCATATTCTATTTTAGGCACTGTACTAAGGCATACACATAGGGACATATAGGCTAAGTAAAAGTGTTTAATACTGACCAAGGTGATCTAGCCTTTAAATTCATTTCAAGCAACTATTTTCTATAGATGGTGAGATTCTGCAGATACACCAGCTTGTGAATAAAATTAGGCTCAATGTATCAAGGCTTAAGACATGGTAGAGCCTCCTGGAATATAGAAGTGATTTCTGAAAAGAAATTTTGCATATTCTCCCCATTCTCTACTATAACAAGAATGGGATTCATGAATAAATAAACGCACACACACATACACACACACAAAAAAAAACCAAATTTTGAAGTTTCTTTTGTATGGACTGATAAAATATTTATCCAAAAGTAAAAAGTATCTTGAAAAGAAATTATATTTTGAAGGGTATATGAAGTTCCAAGGGGTCCCTGGATAGCTTTTAGAGTGCCAACAAAATTGGAAGGAAAAAGAATAAAAGATTTATAGTTATATATACCTGCATATGTATATTTATATGTATGTAGTCATATATATATATACATACATACATATATAATTGCCACATATGAATATGTATACATACACACACACATATATATGCATATATATATATATTTTTTTCTCTTCCCTTCCAAGTTCATGGATCTTCTAAAGTCTATCCAGAGATCCCCTGTGGACTTTGAATCCTTTTATCTAACCTGTCTCTTTTGTAAACATAAACACACAAATATTTTTTGTCACATTCTAGTTGAAATTTCATATTCCCTAATGAATTAAAAGTAGATAAGTGTTGTAGTATTAGGTCACAAGACCTGGAACTAGGAAGACAGGAATTCAAATCTTATCTTAGACATTTATTAGCAGTGTGATTCTGGCTAAATTATTTAGCTTCTGCCTCACTCAATTTCCTCCTCATCTTTAAAATGACAATACCAATAGAACATTCCTCCTCCAAGGAATGTTGTGAAGTTAAAATGAGATAATAATTTTAAAGTGCTTTACAAATGTTAAGAAATGTGCTGTATAAATACTAGAAAATCATTAAAATAATTCACTTCTAATGTTTTTGAAAAATTATTTTTATAAAAGACTCACAATTTATACTGGAATGTCAAAGGGATTCATTCATGTCACAAAATTGTTAAAGCACACCATTGTAGATGGGAAAATGAGAAGAAATGGGAGTTAAAAAAAAGGAGGGAAGGAAATGGAAGAGGAAGATGAATGGATTTAGAGAAATGGCAAAGCTTTCTTACTGATGCAAAACATCCCATGAGAGCAAAGACCCATCTTTTGAAACTTGATACTTTACTGGTATTCTACAAGTCAGTAAGATGTACAAAACCACTAATTCTGCAAATCTAGATGACTATCCCATAGAAAGCAAGATAAAGAGGCTTATGATAGGTATGAGAAAGTTACAACAAATAAAGTAATTCTGAAGAATAGAATTAAAGGACACAATCAAAGCATTGTGATTCAAGAAGAGAAAATAGACTGGTCACATGTTGAGAGTGAGAAATTACAGGTGATCAATCAGAGTACCCCATGGCACCTTTGTGATGTTGAAAATGAGGAAAGTATGAGCAGGGAGGGTAGAGAAATTTTAGAGAAAATAGGGAAAGAAGTTACAGAGGATGAGCAGGAATGTTTCTGTTGCAATTTACATCATAAAAGAAAACTCCTCAAATGAAGAGATCATAGATCCATTCAGTCATTAAAGGCTATAGATTTTTAATGATTTATGTGTTTTGTATCTTGATACTTCATTGAAGCTACTTTCATTACTTCCCAGAGGAAGAGAATGAAGGACAAAGAACAATGTAATTATGTATAATTCTACATCTAAGAAGATAAGTTTTGTATTATTTTGGTTCTCAATGTGGCTAATTATGATTCTAGTTTTCCAAATATTCAATCATCTTTATATCACTAATATAAACCTGAAGAACCTGTGGGATCTTTACAGCTGCTCTGGGACATGTATGTGAATATATTCAATAAATGTGGATTCAGAGAGTAGTGATCACATTCTCTTCTTCAACCTGCAGTGAGGAGGAGGCGGAGGTTGAACAAGTGACTGTTCCTTTTAACTGTCTCCTTATCTTCACTTGTTCCTTATTTCCCCTACCAATCACATGTACATTAACAGAGAGAAAATTCTCCCTTGTTTTTCTTTTCTTCTAAATACGTGGATCAGAGTTCAGATAAAGGGTAATTCTATTTTTTTCTCCCGTTCATCAGCTTCTAGCTTCATTCAGCATGACAGTATCTACTTTACTTGAAATACAAGTGACAGTCATTATTTACTTAATGATCTGCATTGAATGACAATCATCAAATGTTGTTAAATTATATAGCGGTTGGATTCCAAACACAGAAATAATGGGAGCTTCATGCTTATCAGTGATGTAAATCCTTGAAAATTAAAGTTTGTTACTCTTCTTATAATAATCCTTTTTTTCATTCTGGCATTTTTTTTCTTTTTTTTTCCTCCAAAGGTGACTTCTCAATATTATTCAGTAGTTTGTAGATTTACCGATTTTCCAGAAGAATGATATTAATTATTCAGTCCCTCAGCTTGTATATATTAAGTGTTTGTTGTATGCTGACTCTGTGTTGATAAGCACTGGGGATATAAACAAAACCTCCTCTCAAACACATCTACCATATCTAGAACTGTGTAGAAATAAGCTAAAGTGTAGTAGTCAAAAAGGGAGGACAAAAAGATTATGGATGACTGGGGAAGCTGATATTTATTTCTCGGAAGCCAGCAGACAAGAAATAATGAGGGGCAATATTCAGACATTTGGTGAGGGAAACAAGGAGAAGACTTGAAATTGGGCAGGGAGCATCATTTGGGAGGGACAGTAAGGAGAACACTGGATCACTTAATATGTGGAGGGGAATATTTAAAGCACTGGACTCTTATTATTGAGTTTAAACTCCCAGAAGGGAAAGCTCAGTTTTAAGACACACATGATGGTGAAGTAGTGATGAGGAAAGCAGGATGCTGCATCTTCATCCCTGGAATGAGGCAACAATCAAAATATTATACCTCTCAGTATTAATTCATCCCTTGTAAACCACAGTAAGAAATAATATGGGCAAACAAGAATGGAAAATACTTTATCAGGATATTCTAATTAGGGCAACTAGTTATGTTTTTCAATGAGGTGAGTGAGGATCATGGGAATTGTACAGGGAAGATGATATCCTTTCTCAGACTTTTATCAAGAATGTCCTACAGAAACTTGTACATTATTCTCTTCAGTAGGCTTATGAATCAATGGTTTAGGGTACCATCTTGTCTGTAATTTTAATAAGAGTCAAAAGACTAAGTATCTCCCTATTGACAGAATTTGCTGATAAGAATTCCTTATAGCAATGAAATTATATTTATTCTAAAATATCTATAGTATCCTTATCAGAGGATTGTTAGAACCATTAAATGAGAAAATGTTTTTAAAATCTTAGACTAATATCAGCTACTATATTACATCAGTGACTCATTTAGAACTTGCAATAAGTTTGGTTTGGACAGATTTGATAATAGGATTGAGACTTTTTTTCTACCAAATCTCTTCAGGATGGAATGGAACACCTGTGGAAATGGGGAAAAAGCAAACAGATAATTTTTATCCTTTGGGAAGCACTGAGTGTTCTATCTTCTCCAACTGACAACACAGTTAACATCCCATTACATTTATTTTTGTTTTCATGATTATATTTTAAGCAGTTATCATATGACAAGCTCAAATTTACTGGCCACCATTAACCTTGGGTATATTTCTCTGTTGCCTTTTTCTATATTTCTTCCATCCATTAAGCAGGAATTGATGAGCAATGACTTGAATAAAGTGGTCAAGTCATTGTTCCAGAAATTGTACCCTGAATGTTTTGGAAATAAGCACTTAGTCATGAATAGGGAGTGTGGAATAAAAGCTGTGTTTAGCACAACAACAATCCAAAGTGAACGGAAAATTAAATATAGAACATAAGTGTCTAAGCAGTATCATCCTGCCATTTGTTAGGAACAGGTAGCAAATGCTTTAGCCCCAGTATATTTACAAGAAAAACAAATTTGAAAATGGGGAAGGGGAAACTTATTAGGAAATCATAAATGGACAGATTTCTTTGTTTACTGACAGCCCAGATGAACAATTCTGCCACCCAGTTTCATTCTTGGAATTCCTACTATATATATATGTATACATATATGTGTATTTATATATATAAATATACATGTAAATCTTACTTATCATAGATACCACCTGTCAAGTAAACAACGATGAAATCTGATGAAAACGCTCTTGGGATATCAAATGTTATTTTCCCTAAGGTATATTTTTGACATCTTGAAGTACTATCAAACAAAAATAGTTAATATTGTGGAGTGGATACAAGTAGCATTTGTGTTTAGTAGAGAATGTATCCCCTGCCCCTTTTCCTTTGTGAAATTGTTGGATTTTATTTCCCTGAAGTCAAAGATGAAGTTTAATGTTTACTTTTGTGAGAAAAGAAATAGAAAAGACATTTGGATATCAATATCAAATATAACTACTCTAAATATTCTGTTTATTATTTTCTTCAATTATTAGAAATCTATCATGCACCAAATAGGGTACTACATACAGTAAATAGGTACTGCAGCAACATTTACTGATAAACCAGGAGATAAAATTCTTTTCACCAAAGTTCATGACACTGTCAAATGATTCTAAATGATAAAATATGTTTTTTTTTTCAGTGGAAATGATGCCAAAGATAAAGGATTATTTTCTGTTTTGCCCTTGAATGCCAAGGACAAGTGGGACTTTCTCATGTAATTTGCCACTGAAATTTTCCATGTAGAAGATCTTTACTTTCCATTAGGATGTAAGCTCTTCAGAACAGATACTGTCTTGCTTTTCCTATTTGTCTTTTCATCATTAGGAAAGTGTTTTGTATATATTAAGGTATTAGTTTTTTTTGAGAGAGACAGAAACACACAGAAACAGAGATAAAAAAGATGGAGAAAAATGGAAGGAAGACTACATGAAGTGGAAGAACAAGTTGTTATATTTAACTAAGAATAGAAAATAATATTGATCTGAGCTTTGGATTAAATAAAGAAAAGCAAGTGGTAGAGTTGAGGAAAAAAATATTCCATATATGATATAGGATATACAAGGGCTCAGTGTCTGGATATGGAGTGTTTTGTGTATAAGGAGGCCAGTGTAGCTGGATCACTGAGTGTGTAGAGGGGGAATATTAAAAAAAAGACTAGAAATGTAGGAAACAGATATTGAGTAGATCTGAATGGCAATAAGATAACTTTCTGTTTGATCCTGAAGTTAATACTATTAGGAGTTTATTGATTAGGAGTGAGTAATAACATGGATTGACCTATAATTTAGAAATATCATTTTGATAATTAAGTGTAATATAGATGGAAGGGAGGAGAAATGAGTTGAGGAGACCAAATGCAAGAATATTGCAATTGTTTAAATGAGAGTTAGAATGAAGGTTTTGGTCATATGGATTGTTGTCTCTCCTCGAATTCTTTCATTATGCCATGACATACAAGTGAACTAGATTTAAGTGAGCGAGGGCTATAATAAATAATAAATAATGCCAAATAAGATATTTTGAAGGTAGTAGCAACAAGATGTGATATATGTTTGATAATGTGGCTTAATTATGAGTGAGGAATGCAAGATGTTTAGTAGCTTGGGTCACTGAAAGAATAACCTATGTTCCTTTAAGTATATAGGAAAGAACAGAAGCAGGAAGGATGTTTTGGGAAAGATGAATTTGGTCTTGTGCAAGTTTATTTTAAATACCTTTGGCATATTCAAGTTGAGTCACTTTATGATCTGGGTCTGGAGTTCAAGAAATAGACTTAGGCTATAAACATATCTATTTGGACACTATCTTCACAGAATTGATAACTGAACCTCTCAGAGATGAATATATCAACAACTGAGGTGGTGTAGAGAGAAAGAAGCTAGAAGAGGGTATAAGACTTTCTCTTGTGGAAGAGAAACTTAAAACTAATGGTAAGACCAGAATAAAAATAATGGCAATACATTCACAACTAGAACTTTCAGAGCAAGTTTCAGTCTTCATTAGCAAAGGGAGTTTCGTTTCTTGTATTTGCCAATATTAATAAAATTATAAACATGGCTTAAACAAACAAGCAAATGAAACAAATATCATATATCTGTCAGTTGTAGTTTACTTCTGTCATATTCTTTTCTTTGTCTTGCTCTATTAATGTCATAGGATCTACCAGATGAGAAGGACCTTGGTGAACATCACATTCAATCTATGCTAGAACAAATATTTCCTGCTATGAAAATTTTGAAAAAGGATCAACCAAACTTTGCTTAAGTACCTCCCAAAAAGGAATGTCCAGCACATCCTTAGGTGGATTTCCCTGAGATAATTAGAATAAAAGAGATATCTGGTCAAAATTCTGTGCCTTTCTTAACCCATTATTCTGTCCAAACAAAACCCAAATTCCTGAGGTTATAATGAATGTTTTCTTATGGAGAGAAAAATCCTCAGGGATTGTGGCTAAAGGTTGATAAATATTTATCTAATGGCCTTAGAGTATCATACATTTGCTTTTTAAGACAGGAAATAAATCACATTGACCCATTTATCTTAGCAACTCTCTAGTGGCAATACAGTTTGAGGTTAGGAAAGTTGTCCTTTCTGACTTGGGGGTTGGAGAAAAGGGTGAGATGATTAGCTCCTTTAGCTCCTAATTTTTTTTTAATAAAGCTTTTTATTTGCAAAACATATGAGTGACCTTTCAACATTGACCTTTGCAAAAAAACCTTTTTTTCCCAAGCTTTTCCTTTCCCTCCCCCCGCCCCCCACCCCTAGATGACAGGTAATCTAATACATGCTAGATAGGATAAATTATATGACAAATACAATACATGTATACATATCTATACAGTTATCTTACTGCACAAGAAACATCAGATCTAGAAAGAGAAGAAGAAAAAAAAACAACCTAAGAAGGAAAACAGAATGCATGGAAATATTCACAGAAAACGTTAAAATGCTGTGTTGTGGTTCACTCTCAGTTCCCACAGGCCTCTCTCTGGATGTATATGACTATCTTCATCGCAACACAACTGGTTTGAATCACATCATTGTTGAAGAGAACCATGTCCATCAAAATTGATCATCGTATAGTCTTGTTGCTGTGTATAATGTTCTCCTGGTTCTGCTGATTTCACTTAGCATCAGTTCATGCAAGTCTCTCCAATCCTCTCTGAAATCCTCCTGTTGGTCATTTCTTACAGAACAATAATATTCCATAACATTCATATACCATAATTTATTCAGCCATTCTCCAATTGATGGGCATCTTTTCAATTTCCAGTTTCTTGCCACTACAAAAAGGGCTGCCACAAACATTTTTGCACATGTGGGTCCCTTTCCCTCCTTTAAAATCTCTTTGGGATGTAGGCCCAGTAGAAACACTGCTGGGTCAAAGGGTATGCACTGTTTGATAACTCTTTGAGCATAGCTCCAAATTGCTCTCCAGAATGGTTGGATCCGTTCACAGTTCCACCAACAATGTATCAGTGTCCCAGTTTTCCCACATCCCCTCCAACAGCTATCATTATCATTTCCTGTCATTTTAGCCAATCTGACAGGTGTGTAGTGGTATCTCAGAGTTGTCTTAATTTGCATTTCTCTGATCAATAGTAACTTGGAGCACCTTTTCATGTGACCGGAAATAGTTTCAATTTCTTCGTCTGAAAATTGTCTGTTCATATCTTTTGACCATTTGTCAATTGGAGAATGGCTTGAATTCTTATATATTTGAGTCAATTCTCTATATATTTTAGAAATGAGGCCTTTAACAGAACCTTTAGATGTAAAAATATTTTCCCAGTTTACTGCTACCCTTCTAATCTTGTCTGCATTCATTTTGTTTGTACAAAAACTTTTCAACTTGATATAGTCAAACTTATCTATTTTGTGATTAATGATGACCTCTAGTTCTTCTTTGGTCACAAATTCCTTCCCCCTCCACAGGTCTGAGAGGTAAACCATCCTACATTGTTCTAATTTGTTTATAATATCATTCTTTATGCCTAGATCATGAATCCATTTTGACCTTATCTTGGTATATGGTGTTAGGTGTGGGTCAATGCCTAATTTCTTCCAGACTAGTTTCCAATTATCCCAGCAGTTTTTGTCAAATAGTGAGTTTTTATCCCAAAAACTAGGGTCTTTGGGTTTATCAAATACTAGATTACAATTGTCATTGTGTATTTTGTTCTGTGAACCTAACCTATTCCACTGATCCACTACTCTATTTCTTATCCAGTACCAAATGGTTTTGGTGACCACTGCTTTATAATATAGTTTTAGATCTGGTGCAGCTAGGCCACCCTCATTTGCATTTTTTTTTCATTAATTCCCTTGAAATTCTTGACCTTTTGTTTTTCCAGATGAATTTTGTCGTTATTTTTTCTAGTTCAGTTAAATAATCTCTTGGGAGTTTGATTGGTATAGCACTAAATAGATAGATTAGTTTAGGTAGTATTGCCATCTTTATTATATTCGCTCGACCTATCCAAGAGCACTTGATGTTTTTCCAATTGTTTAGATCTGACTTTATTTGTGTGGAGAGTGTTTTGTAGTTTTGCTCATACAGATCCTGACTTTCCCTTGGCAGATATATTCCCAAATATTTTATACTATCGATAGTTATTTTGAATGGAATTTCTCTTTGTATCTCTTGCTGTTGCATTTTGTTGGTGATGTATAAAAATGCTGATGATTTATGTGGATTTATTTTGTATCCTGCAACTTTGCTAAAGTTGTGGATTAATTCTAATAGTTTTTTAGTTGATTCTCTAGGGTTCTCTAAGTAGACCATCATATCATCTGCAAAGAGTGATAATTTGGTTTCCTCATGACCTACTCTAATTCCTTTAATGTCTTTTTCTTGTCTTATTGCCAAGGCTAGCATTTCTAATACAATATTGAACAGTAATGGTGATAGTGGACAACCTTGTTTCACCCCTGATCTTATTGGGAATGGTTCCAGTTTATCACCATTACATATGATGC